>APFE031061596.1:41605-94033 GCA_000404065.3 Pinus taeda | reverse complement strand
TATTAATTCTCTCTTAGATGCTCAATTTATTTCCCCGTCCGCATTAAGAGAACTATGATATATCTACAATCAAACATTCACAAGGCGCATTAGCTTGCTCATTCGAAATGAAATTCACACTTCTCCCTTTTGCTAACAATTAGATCCAAGGCATATCTTCAGGTAAATAGTAGTTTATTTGTATTTCCTATGGGGCTCCTACTCGAAATAGTGTGTGGTCTAGTTGGGGCTTCACATTGGGGATATTGCCTTGGTTTCCAAGAGTCTCAATAGTACTAGAGAAGAAAAATATATCAAATTAGCATTAAAAAGAAAATGGTCTTGGAAATTCAAGCTTTCTATATATATACAACATAAGGAATTTTATGAAATCATTTTCCAATGAGTGTTTGAAATATCTTTTACTAGATTCGTTTCAAGATGAGAATATTTTTCTAGCCTTTTGCATGACTGGGTACAAAATGGAACATATACCTACATAGAAAAAAAACTAGGGAAATAAAAATCATTGCAAGGGATGTGGTTTTGGCATTTGATTTTTAAATGTACAATGGATATAAATAAATGAGAGATAATATTTCACAATACATCCTTAAAATAATGAAAAGATGAGCTTAAAATCAATGAATCTCCTCCACAACAAATTCATTAGTATGTATACAAGAAATATTCAATATAATATACGTCCAACTATATTAGTAATAGATTATTTGATCCATATTGGATCACTATATAATTTTTCATCCATATTAGTTATTTTAGAGTGGGAAAATTGAGCGAACCATATTATAGGATAAATTTTATAGGCGAGACTTTGTTTCGAGAACAGGGGACTAAATCCTTCTAGGGATAGTTTTATGCCCTAAATTATGATTTTTAGGTTGTGAAATGTTCCCACATAATTGTAGAACCCTATGATGTTAAACTATACAATTGAAGAATTTTCCAATGATGTGGGAATGGTGTCAATGATAAATCATATACAAATGCTCTGTATCCTAGAAGTTCACCTATTGTGATGGATCACCATAATTAAAGGAAATATCACATTAGACCTGGTTACTCATGAAAACGGGTATAGAAAAATGAGAAATATGAAGAAGAATATATAATTATCATTTTATATTTCATGTTGAGGTTTAAGTAAAATATAACCTATCGTTGGCTATTGAGCTATGTTATAACCAATCCACGAGGAGGAAAAGTAGTTACATTTTACTCACATCCATCTTACTTGATAATAAATGAAAGAAGATGAGACTAGATAAGAAGAGTAGAATAGACAAGCTTTGTGTTTTGTAGTATCCCATGAATCACAAGTCTCGGACAAATCCATATACAATTCCTTCTCCTTTGTAAAGAAGTGTAACACTCCTATGAGGTTTTCTTTCAAAAGATATTCCGCGATCATATATTAGTGTTCTTTGTGATTGGGGTAAGTTGTGTATCACTGTTTTCTATTTTATACATTTTATCTATTGTAAGCATGAACACGAATAAATCATAATAAATCTACAGCGTAAAAGGAATTAACCCTTCATAATATAAATTTTGGTTTATTTTCATAAATATATTATGAGGAACTATCTAGTGGAATATCTATGACATTCTGTAGATCATATTTGTAATAAAATAGGTCACTTTGTGTAAGTCATAAAACCCTTGTCATGGTAGTTGTATTGATTTATGATAACTCATGATATTTTATATAGAGGCTATCACAATTGGATGTGTATGTCATAGATATAAATTATAATGTTAATAACCTCATGGAAATCCTAATAGACAAGGTTATTTTATTTATAAAATATGGAAATTCCAAATTAGAGGCTAGAACAGAGGGAAAGTTAAGGATTTGGAAGAACCATATAATGATTCTATGTGACATGGAAAAGAAGGGGTATGTTCAAGCACTGTGAACCATTCAAAGCACCTTTTTAAGGTGGAACCAATGGTGGACATAAGCTATAAGAGTGTGAGATTGATGCTTAGTAGTTAAATATAATTTGGAGAAGATGGGTGTTTAATTTTTACCACATAGATGAAGAATAGAAAGTTCCGTCTGCTAGACTGAAATTAGATGACAATACCCTAATATAGTGGGAAATCCACATGGAAACCATCAGGATAGAGGGAGATCATATGATTACTAATTTTGGGGATGTTAAAACTCTTGTAAATTCTCGATTCTTCCCTATCAAGTATTTACATGACTAGTGGATCTGATGGAATTACACTACGCATAGATAGAGATAGAGTGCACAGGAGTACACCAAAACAATTATGACGATGGAAATAGAGTTGAGTATGTCCCTCAATAACTTAGACATAATCCTCAAGTATTTGTTGTGCCTACACAACCATTTTCAATTTAAGCATGTGATGTTATTTAAATATATAAAGGTGGATGAGGTTTTTGTATATGCACAACACTTGGGAAATATAGGCAAGGAGAAAGGGAAGTCAATTGATTCAAAATATAAGGACGACTAGGAAGCTTCCGAGGAGGGAAGAAGAAGTGGAAAGATGAAAATAAAAAGAATATAGTAGGCATATAATTAAATTTAGAATATCATAACAACCACTACAACTCCTAGAACTTTGATGGTCACCTATAAAAGAAGTGTTATAAATTACATCCATTTGTTAACACAAGGAACCGTAAGAAGGATGCCAAGAAGAAAATTATCATAGATATATATTTGAGAAGTTACATGGAAATAATATTTGGCATGGATGAGAATATTTTTTGCACATTAGTGTAGATAGGGAAGAATGTATATAGCCTTCATTGATAAGAAGAGAAGTAGATGACCAAATATTCCATATAAAGATAAATGTCAAGAACAAAAACATAGATGCTCTATTTGAAACAAGATCACAAAACAATGTCATATAGATAGATTTGGTCAACACATTTGCTCTATATTTTTATGACCATCCTAGCCGATATCGATTGGGATGGGTCAACAACGATATAGAGGTAAAGGTAATGAAACAATGTAAAATAAAAATTGCTATCAATTTTGATTTTATTGATGAAGTGGAATTAGTTGTAGTTTTAGTTTATTTATGTGGCGTTATGTTTTGGAGTCCCTATATGCACATGTGGGATGAAATATTCATGTTTAGATATAACTGATACCACATCATCAATGATGTAAAATCCTTCATTTTCAATGTTCAGAAGGATATGTAAAATATTTCGTTGGTAGGCACCAAACAAGCTATGAGACTAATTAGTTATTGCAAGAAGTATTCCTTATTATTTGTAAGAGAAAAATAATGTGTATACAAGTCAATTAGAGTAAATTCATCCATGGAGTCGTGCACTAAGGAACAAAGGAAACAACTAGAAGAGTTGCCACAAACCTATAGGGGAGTGATATTAAAGCCTAAATTGAATACCATAAAAAGGGGAAGTGGAGAATGATATCCAACTATTATTCATCTCTCCATTAACAAATATCATGATATACAAGCAGTCATTTCTAGAATAGAATAAGGTGAATAAGAATTTGCAGTAACTGTAAGAGCACAATGTTATTCAATTAGGAACCTCACCTTTTGGGTTATCCATCATAATTGTGCCAAAACATGGATGGGACTTGATAAATGTGAATTGATTACTGCATGTTAAACAAAATTATGCTTAACAATAACTACCCCCTGCCTAGTATTAATGACTAGTGGACTAGTTTCAATAAGAAAAATAGTCCACCAAGATCGATTTAAGATCAAAGTATCACCATGTTCAAGTGAAAGAAGAAGATAACTAGAATATTTCCTTGAAAATTAGGAAAGGTTTGTATGAATGGTTATTTATGCCATTTGGTCTATGTAATACACCAAAGAAGTTCATGATATTGATGAATGTTATAATGACCTCATATCTAGCTTCATTTGTTATTGTTTATTTCGATGATATACTACTATTCAATGTTATATCAGAGGAGCACATATTACATTTTTATAGGTAAAAGAGACATTAAAAAATAACTAACTACTATAGAATCTGAAGAAGTCTGAATCTATAACATTATTTCGTGTATCTAGTCTACATGATTGGTGAGGAGGAGAAAGCTTAAGATATACCTTAAGTAGATGGAGGTTGATCTAGATCTTTGGGGGAGGCCCTCAAGTTCTAAAAACTTCAAATGCCAAAAAAAAAACAACAACAACAACAAAGCAACTTTTTATTAAAATACAAAATAAATGTAAAGACTACATTGTTCTGGACAACCTTTCCTTTTACAAAATGCAACTTCTTACTTATATACTTTTATAGTTACAATGCCACAGATAAATTCCATGGGTGGGTACATACCATGGGTGAATGAATACCATGGGTAGATTTCACTTACAATACCATGGGTAATTACCATGGACGGATCAATACCATAGGTTGATCAATACCATGGGTGGATGCCACTTTCCATTCAAATTATTCTCCCCCCATTAAGAAGAAATGGTTCCCGTTGCATGAAGTTCCCTCCTGAGATGTCTTTTTTGAATATGAAGAGCTACTAAAGAGAAAGGTTTTGTGTGGTTAACCCATAACTGTGATGAACGAAAATCTGACTATAGAGATACCACATAATGCTTGTGACCAACAATGATACTTACAGTGTGTGGCCTAGAAAATAGACTTTGATGAATTGTGGGTTTGTTAATGACCCATAACGATAATAAATGAAGATCCGAGGATGGAGATACCCTATAACGCCTGTGACAAACTATTATACTAACAATGTGTGACCTGGAAAATGTACATCGATGAAAAGGATTTTGTGGAGTTGATCCATAACCTTTGGTTTGTGGATGACCCATAAACCTGATGCTTGTGAGTCTGCTTCGTAAAAGCATGGTGGATTGTTTGGTTGATTATCCTATCTAATAAGATGTTGTGAAGGCTTGTTTCACATTATAGACCCCTTGCTGCAACTTTGATGATAACTTGGGCTACAGATAATGAAATCAAATTTAGTCAAACATCCATTTGAGGAATTAAAGATACGTTTCTATTGATATAAGACACTTGAACTTTTATGAATTTTGGATTGAGAAAATTATTCCATAAACTCATGAAACATATGGTCATGCAGTGTTCCATAAATATCTAACATCAATTTCTCATATCTCTCGATCCGAAAAATGAAATCAAATTTCATAAAAAAACCATTTGGGCTAATCAAAAATAATTTCAAATTTCCTATTTTCAATCTTCCAAAATTCTCTTTGGAGGTAGTATAACTTGCATGAAGTTTTCTAAAGATTGTTGCAAAACATTGAAAATGAAATATGCTTCAAACCCTCCTTCCCATGGATCTATAACTTAAATATGATACCACTGGTTAGGATCTTAGGGGGAGACCCCCTAGATCTAAAAAGTTAAAATGCCAAAAGAAAAGAGGAGGACACATAGTAATAAAAACACAAACAAATGTTTTATTGAAATAGAGAAAAACTAGCACTCATTCTTATCCATTTCTTAAAATAAACTAAATCCATGCTTTATCAAAATACATGTAGCCTTGAACGTATACGAGGATCATCGAGGAGCTATCTCTAAGAAGCTAGGGTTGGAGTTGAATATAGAGTTTTGGACTCAGGATCTATGGCAATCAGTGCGGGGGGGGTGCTGCTCCCTCCTATAGTCAAGCAGTCACAAATGGAGGTAAGGACATGGGAAAGAAGCATTTCAAAGAAACCTCTAGAGAAGATTTCAGAAGCATTAAGCCAGGGGACTTCTAGAAGAAGTGGATATCAGGATCAGGAAGGGAACCAATAGGAAATAAGTAAAGAAAATGAGAATGGAGGCAACAGTGAAAGAATGGCTTCCATAAGGACATTAGGGGTCTGCAACCCCAAATTAGGCAGTATTGCCTGGGTCACATTGAGCGACCCAACGATACTAGCACATAGTGATCATATGACAGAACATGCAACCATATGCAAGTTCATGGGGTTATGGCCGACGGAGATGGCGTTACATGTCTGGATAAGGAGCCATTGGAAGCCAAAGGGAGAAATAAATTTACATGCGGGTTCTAAGGCTTTTTCAGTAGTATTCACAAGCCCAGAGGACAAAGACAAAGTGTTTGAAGGAGGACCCTATTTCTATGTTGTGGTAGGACTCTACATGCGGCCATGGATGATGAACTTTATCCCGGAACATGAAACTTTCACATCAGTACTAGTTTGGATCAGAATATACTCCCTTCCTCTGGATTATTAGCTACCAGAATCTTCGAAAACCATAGGCAACAAGCTGGGGCATTTTCTAAAGATCTCAGAGGCAACTTTGAAAGGAAGATATAACTCCTTTGCCCGAATATGTGTGGAAATGGATCTATCTAGAGCCCTTCTGGAAGTGATAATTTTAGAAGTATATGATGAATATTGGGTGAAAACTGTTGATTATGAGCACATACCATTTAGGTGTCGCAAATGTCATGAACATGGGCATCTATTTAGAGAATACCCCACAATCAATAGGGAAGGTAACCAGAAAACCAATGTGGTGAGATATCATGAGGGTTTCACCAAGGCCAAGAGCAAAGGGAAAGGGGGAAAACGTCCACAGAATAATGTAAATGAGGATAGACATACAACACACAATAGCTTTAAGATCTCGGAGGAAGAAGAGGGGAACAAGGAGACCGTCCAAGACATGGATAATGTAACAAAGGAGCTAGATAATACAACTGCCATGGAGGACATCATAGTAAACAACTAGCAAAAGGTTGATGATCTACCAAGCTTGATGGAGATCAATAGGGACCAAGAGATGACTCGAAGTGAATAAAGAATAGAGTACCATGAGCTACTAGAGATTTTGGATAAGCAAAATATATCTAGAGAAATTTCTAGAACAAGGAAAAAGAATAGGTGTGGACTCCCTGCCAAAAGAGGATTATGACAGAGTACAATAGCTCTTTCTATGAAGGTCACAAGAAAAGGGAGCTAGAGTCAAAAGAAAGCATGAAATCCAGGGGACATGTGGGGTCAAGATGATGGAGAATTCACAGGCAAAATCTCCAAAGAACTTAGGTAGGAAAAGAGGAAGAAAGAGATAGAATGAGTTGCTGAACGAATGTGGAAAACTATTGATTAACTCAAGTAAGATGAGAGATCTTACTAGCTGTTCCTTTACTAACATTTCTTAATGAAGCTCACAACCTAGAACATTAGAGGTATAGGGAATAGAAGGAAGAAAAAAAATCTTAGTAATAGAATGACAGAGGAAAAACTAGACATGGTTTTCATTCAGGAGACAAAATGTTCGACGAACAAGATAAGATATATTCACAATAAGTGGTTAATCAAATATGAGTTTTAGAAGTTAAGGCAAATAACTTAGCAGGGGGGATTCTCACATTGTTGGATCCACAAAATTTTGGAATCTTGGATGCAGAAGCATCCAGGAACTATCTCTCCTTGATATGTCAACATGTAGGGGATAAGGAGATATACATGATTACAAATGCATCTGGACCTCAAAAGTAAGCAGAAAAACTCAAGCTTCTCACCTCCCTAGAGGATCTAAGAGCAAGACATCCCATTTTCCCTGGATCATTGCAGGAGATTTCAATATGATAAGATCTCTTTTGGAAAAGAAGGAGGCACTTGACAGCTAGGCAAATACTCCATGGCCTTTCAGAAATTCATTATGAACATGGGTCTAGTGGACACTGAAATAATTAATGGAACCTTCACTTGGAACAAAAAAAGGGGAGGGACTTCTCAATTTTCTTCCAAACGTGATAGATTTATTATTTCAGAGGACCTCCTTCTCACAGGACCCGCCGTAACAGCTTCCATTATTCCCTTTGGAGGATTAGATCATTGGCCTGTATAGCTGGAAGCCACCTTCATGGACACACTGAGATACAGACCTTTTAAGTTTGAAAATGCATTGCTCTCACACCCTAAATTCACTAGTAACATTGATAAATGGTGGAGAGAGGAGTTGAATATGCAGGGTACAAAAATGTTCAAGCTCCAGTAGAAACTTAAGCACATCAAATCCTGTCTCAAAGCTTGGAACAAAAAGGAATTTGGAGATATCTTCAAAGCCAAAATAGAAATTGAGCAAAAGCTCCAGAAGATCAATCAGATTAACATCATGGAGGGCTTCATTGAAGAGAGAAAAAAATTAACTGACTATCTGCAGAAAGAATGGGAGGATTGATGCTAATAAGAGGAAAGTTTCTAGAGGCAGAAATCAAGGATACAATGGATTAGAGAGGGAGAAAGAACTAAAAAATTCTTCCATAAATCCAGTACAGCTCACAAGGCGCATAATAGAATCACTAAGATTAAAGATTATTAAGGTTTTGAGCTTGTCTGTCACAATGATATGGAATCTATCCTGGTACAACACTTCTACAATATTGCAAAGGAGCCATTGGAGGAAAGATCTAGGTTTATTGACCATTTTACTCAGTATATCCCCAAGCTAGTTACCAGAAAGGACAACCATAATCTCAACATGCCAATATTGGAAGAGGAGGTCAATGAAGTCATTAATGAAATGCAGAATGGTAAAGCTCTAAGCCTGGATGGATTCAATGTAGACTTCTTCAAAGCCTGCTGGGAAACTGTCAAACATGATACCCTCAAGGTTGTGGAAGACTCAAGAAGATTGAAAAAGGTACTAAATTCTTTGAATGCATATTTCAGAGTTCTCATCCCAAGGTAGGAAAATTCCATGACTCCGGAGGGTTTCCGACCCATAGCCTTATGTAATGTGGTGTATAAAATTATTCCCCAAGTGATAGCCAATCGACTCAAACCACTTCTATCGTTTCTCATCTCGGAGGATGAAATAGGCTATGTGGAGGGAAGACAAATCCTCAACAACATTATCTAAGCTCATGAGGTGGTACACTCCCTCATAAGCAAAAAACAAGCTGGCATGATCATTCAATTGGACCTAGTGAAAGCCTACAACAACTTAAGTTGGTCTTACATGAGAGAAATTCTAAAAGGATTAACCACCCTCATCAAGCAGTTTACTCTCGTGCTTCTCATCCTCCTAATATTCATGAAGACCATTGGATCTTATTCTACTGATCAATGACAGTGATTTCTTTTTGTTAGTTGGTCAAACTCAAAAATAGATTAGAGTGTTTTTCTTTAATTTTTGTCGAGTACATTTGATAGTTTTTAGCTTAGATGGTGGTGGGACCTATTGTGTACCCACAACGAGTCATTTGCAGACTTTTGTAACCTCTGGTTCATTAGACTAGTTCTCAATGGATTTCTTAGTTCTTTTCATGCATGGTAGTACTACTAGATGGCCTGGTGCCTTAACTATCTGGCAGTTCCTCCTGATTTTCCTTCTTAAGTTTCTATTGGTTTTGGGTATATGGTTTTGTTCGGCCTTCCCTGCTGACTATTGATCTCTCATGGAGCGGGTGTGGCCTTTTATAAATTATGTATTTTTAGCTAAGCTTAATAGAAAGTCCTACTCTTACCTGATAAAAAAAAAGAAATCGAGAATAACTATAAAAGCTACATTGTGGTGGAAAATTATCCTTCTACAAAATGTGACTTGTTATGTATAGCCTTGTTTAGTTACAATACCATGGGTAAATTCCATAGGTGGTTAAATATAATGGGTGAATGAATAAAATGGGTATATTTCACTTACACTACCATGGGTGGATGCCACTTACAATACCATGGGCATATAAATACCATGGGTGGATGAATACTATGGGTGGATGCCACCTTCCAATCAGATCAGAGGCCCACATGAACTAGTCATTTCCTATGATGTATCAGAGATTAGTATCTTTGTTGGAGTAACATAGTACCTAAAAAATCCTTCTTCACCTATAGAAAGATTCATCCTATATAGAAAGTCTGCAACAACATTTTCCTTACCAAGATTATCAACAATAGTTAGATCAAACTACTATAATAAAAGAAACCATCTTATAATTCTCGCATTCACATCTGATTTGTTAGTTAAATATTTGATTGGAGTGTGGTCAGTATGCACAAATGTTTGGTAGCCTCTAATGTAATTCCCAAAATTTTTTAATAATGCACAATAGCCAGGAGTTCGTTCTTGGTCACAGTATAATTTAGCTCAACCTTTGATAGGCTCTTATTGATCAAATAGATGGCATAGGGAAATTTCTCTTGTACCTGACCTAAGGCTGCTCCTATGGATTTGTGTGAGGCATGAACGTGAATATGAAAAGGGAGGGCCCAGTTTGGTCCTTGAAGAATTGGTGTATTGGTTAAGTTACCCTTTAAAATCTCTAAGGCCTCTTGACATCTCTTTGACCATATAAACTCAGAATATTTGGTCAACAACACAGATAAAGGAGAGGCCAACTTGCTAAATTCCTTTATGAACCTTTGATAGTATACAACTAACCCCACAAAACTCGTGACATCCCTCTGCTTTTGCGGAGGTGGGAACCTTTGGATGATTTCTATTTTGTTTAGGTCCACCTGTAGTCCTTACTGAGATATTGAATGACCTAGCAAGGTCCCTTTGGTCAGTAAGAATTCACATTTTTCTAGACTGAGAGACAGGTTCATTTCAATGCACTTGTGCAATAATTTGCCTAGGTTAGTGAGGGCTTCATGAAAATTACATCCACAAGGTGTAAAATTATCCATATAGATTTCCACTGCATCATGTACTAATTTAGCGAAAATACTCAAGACTGCTCTCTTTAAAGTGGCAGGAGCATTGCATAGGCCAAAAGGAAGGACCCTATAAACAAAAGTACCCCCAGGACAGGTGAATGTGGTCTTATCCTAGACTTCTGGGAAGATTTGGATTTGGTTGTACCCATTAAATCCATCTAGGAAAGAAAAAATCTTCTTCCCTGCCAGGCCATCTAGCACATGGTCAATGAAGGGTAGGGAAAAATGATCGTTCTTTGTGGATTTTTCAACTCCCTATAATCGACACAAATCCTCGACTTATTATTTTTCTTGGAAATTAACACTAAAGGAGATACCCACTCACTATCAAAGATAGGGTAAGTGAATCCTACATCTTGTAGTTTTTGCAATTCTTATTTCACTATATATTTAAGAGTTGGATTCATCCTCCTTTGTGGTTTCTAGACTGGCTTGCAACCTTCTTTGATGTATACGTGGTGATTATTCCCTGAGGGGTGTACTCCCTTCATTTCCTTGTAACTCCAAGTGAAGGCTTCTAGGTTTTCTCTCAACATGTTGCATAGCTTTTCCTCTTCAAGAGTAGAAAGAGATGGATTACTTTTCAAAGTTCTCTCTAGGCCGAATTCTATAGTTTTGACATGGAGTGGGTTGGAATTAGCGGAGCATAAGTCAATTGGATGATTATTCTGGGTCTCCCTTACTACTTCTTCTAATGGTAACCAACTAGGAGTTAGAATTTGGAGTAAGTGTTCAATTAAGTCATCCTCATCTTGCTGTCCTCCTCCTATGGTTGCTTCCAAAGCATAAATTTGGGTTGAATAAACGTCATATTCTTCCTCCTCTTCCAACCATAAAGGTAAATCATCTCTAGAGAAGGTTGAGTAGGAGGGTATAGGACTAACTGTTTGGAGATATGCCTATTCTTGATGGTCATATTCCCAGCTCTACAACTAATATAAGCATTGGTTGTGGCCAACCATGGGCTACCAAAGATGAGAGGGTAACCAGTAAGCTTATCCTTAGGCTCGAGAATTAGAAAATCTGTAGGGTAATCCCGGGAGCCAATGGAGACCATCACATCCTCCACAAGTCCCTCAAGGGTGATGATGGAATAGTATGCATGCTGTAGAACTGTTGTGGTTTTCCTCAATGACCCTTGGAGGTTGAGCTTGAGCATGGTGTCCTTGGTCATAACATTAATGGAAGCTCCAATATCGATTAGAGTGTGCGGGACAATGGTGCCATTGATGTGCACATCTGCTATAGGGCTTCGAGGGTCCAAATATTTCGAACATATTAGCTACCCCAACATTAAGTCAGACATATCCCTAATGACATTAATGGTAGGGGAATCCCTTATTCTTCTTCCTTGATTCTTGAAGAACTTCTCCTTAATCAACTTATTGTAAATGGGGACATCTTTTATTGCCTAGAGAAGAGGGATCTTTACACATAGATTTTTCAATTCTCCCAGAAGTTCAGTTTCTTCTGGGGTAGGCTAGAGTGGTTAGGCTAATCTCTCAGGAAAGGGTGGACTTACTTTAAGGTTGCTTTCCTCTCCTTCTTCCTCAACCTCCCTATGTGGAGAGGGAGGTTGGTTATCTGGGAGAATCCTCCTATATATTAGGTTAATCTCTTGGATTTCTACAACATAAGTTGGGTATGATGTCTCTCAATTGTATACTTGTTGAGCCTGCCTATTATTCAAGTTCACGTTTGGCTGGGCAGGCATCTAGGATTAATTGGGTGGAGTAGAGTGCAGGAGTTGTCGTTGGGTAGATCGTGGAGGCAATAGAGGTAGAGCATTGTTGTATTGGGGCCTCCACCGCTGTAATGGAGTATTCCACTGAGATTGTGATGGAATTTAAGGTTAAAATGACTGGCTGGCTGGCTAGGAATGATACTTAGATGCATAGGGCCAAGGAGGTGGTGTAGGCTAGGAAGGATGAGTAGGGGGTCCCAAAGAAGTTATAGCTATGGTTTGGTTGGGGTTGTAATATGCATGGGATGACGCTTGCATACCTTGTTGGTATTGTCTAGGCCTAGCAGGTGTCCTCTTGTTGATGTAGCAAAGATGCTCAACGACCCTTTAATCTCCTTAATATATAGATTTAATTCCAAGTAAAGAAGGGCACTTGTTTGTGGAGTATGTTTCTTCACAGACCGATCAAATATCAATAAAATTCAATGGGCGTTCATTCCTAGGATGCCTATTGGTGCATCTATGGTAAAAGATGGCCAAGGCTCTCTCTACTTCTTCTTCCATCCTTTTGATGTTCATGGTTTCAAATTGCAAGGCAAGGGTTTGCATCATCTCACTTTCAAAATCTTCTAGCATATTTCCAATTTCACCCTTGATGGATGAGTTTGAAGATGATGTATTGGCCATAGGTTGACTACTCCTACCCTTTTTCTTGGCTACCCTAGAATAGTTTCTAAATATAGTCTTGATATCCTCATAGTGTAATTGGTAGATATCTCCTCCTGCCAATAGATGTAAGGTATCCAAAAAATCTTCCCTTACTCCTCTGAGGAAGACTAGCTTTAGTGACCTAGTGTCCAGTGTGCTCCTGACCCTTTTCTAATTGAGTTGGAATCCTTCTTGGTAGTCTACTAAGGATTCATCATAGCCCATGGTCATCCTAATAATCTATTCTTTAGTATCCTTTGACCTACAATAGTCCCGATATTTGTTGTTAAAATATTGTTGCATCTCAGCTCAAGTTGTGATGTTCTCTCCAAGTAAACCTATGAACTAGCACAATTTTGCATCCTTGAGGGTATATGGAAACATTTTTAACTTTTTCTCATCATCTGTATAGTAATAGGTTTGGCATATAACAACAAACTTAAATAGGAAAGTGTCAGGGTCCTCTGTGGTTAGGCCATGGAAATGAGGTAGGGCAGAGGGGCTTATATTCTTCATCTCAGTGTCCCCATTGGTTTCTGTGAGGGGGAAGGCACCCTCAACTCTCTCTCTCTCTCTCTCTATTCCCTCTGTCATTTCAGTTTTCAGCCATTGGTTCATTCAGAATGGGTTCCTCTTCTTCTTTTTCCCTTATAGGTTCTTCAAATATATCAGGTTGCTCACCTAAAGGTTCCTATAGTTCACAGCCACTGGAGAAGAGAGAAGGTTGGTTTTTGGATACTATGGGGGTATTTGGAAAGAATTTTGCTAAATTGTCCCTACTCCTATGAGGCATGAAAGGAAACATTTTTGGGTTGGTTTTTGTAAGATTTTTTGCTGGAAAGTACTTTGAAGAAATGAAATTTCTGATTGAATGAAAACTACTAATAGAAAGAAAAGTTACTTACTAAATTGAAATTCTACTTGCATAATGAAAAGGAAAGAAAATAATGACAACTAAAAGAAAGGAAGCTACTAGATTAATTTTGCAGAAATAAAGTAATGGCATAAAGTTGGAGACTAGAAATAAAATAAAAGAAAGCAGAGTAGAAATAGAAGAAAAGAAAACAAACTAGAAATAGAAGAAAAGAAAGTTGTAATCACATTCTACTCAAACACCTCCCTAGAAATGGTGCCAAAAGGTGATGAGCGACAGTATTGCAGCAAGGATGCTGCAAATCCCGGGCTACCAGATTTACTTATCAACCCAGGGTTAGTACAAACTTGGAGGTGACAGTGCTATATGCACGAGTAAAAGTGAAGGTCCTATCTACTGTCAGTGCTCATCTGGCGAGAGATCCTAAGGGTTCCAAGCCAGAATTCTATAGAGTCAAAAGAAGCTTAATTCATTGATGGAAGAAGAGAAAATCTATTCTAAGAGAGATACTCTACTGCAGTAATAAAGAAAACAACATGTAATGCTAAATCACACCATATCCTAATTAACCATTTAAACAGCTACGCTAGGAAGAATTGCTAAATCAACACTAACCTAATGCTACTATCTAAGTTACAGAAGTAAAGAGCATCAAACCATACTAATGTGTAAGCAAGGAAACTAAACTAAATCTATTTTCACTTTTTTGTTTCTCTTTTTAGTGTTTATAATTACAAGACAATGTTGAAGTCTAATCGAATAACCAAATCAAAGCATACGAGTGGTAGCGGTTAAATAATGCACAAAACAAAGTTCAGGAAGGAGTCAAGTGGAAGAGCAATCGAAGATTGAAATCTATGGAAGGGAGATGTAATGAAGCAGCAGTGCATAGGAACTATTGGATCGAGTGGATCAATCGAACAAGACTAATGAAAGATGAATGACGAAGATCTTAGTCCAGGAGATTAAGTGAATAGATGGATGGATTGATCAATGAATAGGATTAATGGAAGATGAGCGATGAAGATCTTATCATAGTATGTTAAGTTAATAGATGGATGGGTCGATCAATGAACAAGATTAATGGAAGATGAGCAATGGAGATCTTATCACAAAGATTTAGTTAATAGACAGATGGATCAATCAACAAACAGGATTATCGAAAGATAGGTGAAGAAGATATTATCACAGAGATTATGTGAATAGATGGATGGATCACATCAAGTCAGATGTCGACAGAAGGGTGGAAAATGTGTGGAATCATGGAGTGGTATTCATAGGTGGTAAGCAGTTTCTCACGAGCCCTCAAAGCTGTAAGTGGAATTCCTAAATTTTACGTGATTAGCCTAAGTGTTTGACACGTAGCATAGGAAAATCACTTTTCTCACGTGCTCTCGGTTGGATATCAGTCATGCAATAATTCACACGAGATTGCGTGATAGTCATTGTATCATGCGAGATTGATCAATGGTGGCAATCAACCAAGCTAGTTGGCGAGCAAATGATGCGATAACTATTGAATCAAGTGAAACAAATCAACGATGGAGATTTGAAGCGCCTAAAGTCAAACATTGAAATGAATATAGGTGGTAAGTAGTATCTCGGCCGCCCTAAGAGCTGTTAGCGGAATTCCTAAATTTCATGTTATTAGCCTAAGTGAGTGACACATAGCATAGGAAAGCCAACTTTCTCGCATGATCTCGGTTAGATATCGTTCATGCAGGATTTCATGTGAGATTGTGCCATAGTCGTTAGATCATACAAGATTGATCAACAGTGGAGATTAGCCAATCTAGGTTGCGAGAGGGTGATGCAATAGCCGTAGGATCAAGCAAAATATATTGACAGTGTAGATGTGGAGCGCCTAAAGTCAAATGTTGAAATTAATACATCGGCTATGCGACACACGGTTTAACGGTGATCGGTCAAGTTTGTTATGGATCAAACAATAGGGAAATCTATGGGTATAATCAAATTAAGACATGATTTATTAGCTTCTGCTTAAGCATTTTGTGCTGAAGGAAATGAAAATATACGTGAGATATTATTACATAAAGAGAGTGATGGAAAGAGATAACAATGAAATAAGCCAAGTACTCCATCAAGATGACAAACTCCAAAGCTCATGCAATAATTAGAAATCTATGTTTTTGGGGTTGCTGAAGGGTCTCTTCCTCAAGCCATGGTCCCAAAGGGAGGAGGTGAGGCCGAGACACTTGTTGACAACCTTATGGTGATATATTTCTCCTTGCTACCCTGCTAATTGAAAGGAGCCACAAATGAAAGCAAACTAAAACACAACAAATCTACGCTAAACTCTTGTAATGAAAATACAACTACTTAAGGAAATGAACAATTAAACCATGAATGTATGATATCAAACATGTAAAATAAAGAGGAGCCTTGGCTACTAGTGTTGGACCCTAACCCAAGAGCTTCCGCCTTCTGAGTTAGCTCAGTGTGGGCTCAAAACAAAACTCATTCTTATTATCAAAACCATGGATTACATAAAAAACTGTCACATGTCTTGCAGCTCGAAAATAGAGTAGAGTTTTACAATCAAAAATCTAAATCCTATTGAGATCCTAGGCCTCTCTACCTTTACGTATGAAGTCTCTAATGAATTCCTTAAAATCAGGGAGGCTCAGCTCCCAATATCGTGATAAACTGGTGCTTTGACTTTCACTTGCTCGGCTGCCTTCTATTCCTCATGATTTGGTTGTTTGCACTCCGAGCTAATGCAAGAATATTCAAATTGAGGGGTAGTAAATGAGGAGGATTTACGTCCTATAATTCCTCACCCTTGTCCCATTCGAGTTTTGACCAAGGTCTTTGCCAAAAGTATCTACTTTTATCCTTTAATCGTGCACCAAATGCACAATAGACCACAAAGAAAAATATCCAATTCTAACTCATCTCATAAACAAAATATAATAAAAAGTATGCAATAAGTTGTTAGAATAGTTGGTTTGACTAAGATAGGAGGTGAATTAAGGCCCATATAATTACCCAATAATGAGTCTCATTAAAGTGTTCTTGCTACCACCACAACCTCGAAAATTTCATTATATTTAAATTTTGAAGCCTAATATCACTGTCATATCTAGTGTTTCCTTGACCACTTAGTGTCACTTCATGTTATTCTATGAGTATAAAGTGTGCTTAAATGATATCAAGTGCCTTCACATTTATTAGAACATCTTTAGGTGCATTTCATATTCATAACATCTTTGTGATGTAAAAGGACACTTTTGGGTCGTAATCGCACACACTTCACTCGTGGTACTTTGCGAATCTGTACATAGTGGCGTTTTCATGTATATTTTCATTTTTCAAGCTTCTCTAACTTTTCTTTGTGAGTTGGAATGATTCAATCCTGGTTTCATATTTAATCTCATCATGTTCACCCATTTTCCTATATCCCATACTTCAACAAATATTTGGTTTGAAAGAAAACCCATTAAGGCCAAGAGTGCATGAGTACACTCTAAAGTCCTGATCAGGGATACTTCATTGATTATAAGTGCACCATTCTCCCTCTAAGGGTACAAAGTGCACTGCCTAATACATATTTCCCCTTCCCTATCCTGAAATTTGGCCAAGAGTGCATGATCACACTTTTAAGACTTTATCGGGGATCCTTCATTCTTGAAAAGTATGCCATGATCCCTGTAAGAGAAAAATGCACACTGAATCCATATTTCCAATTCCTAGTTTCAAAATGAACCCTTTACAATATAAGCATTCCTTTCAGTGCACTCCTTCGATCTGAAGGAATGTGCCCTCCTTGAGTGCACTCCTTCAACCTTAAGTAATGTGCCCTCCTTGGGAGCCCTCCTTCGACTTGAAGGAGTGTATCCTCTTTCATCGCACTCTATCGATATAAGTGAATGCACACTCATTGATATAAATCTTTTGAGCCAAAAAAATGTGTCGTCCTTGAGCACATGAGCGCATCATGAAGGCATGTAGCTTCCTCCTTTATCCTTTGGACTTGCACCATACAAACTCCTTTGTCTCTTGATAGAATGGGCACACTCTAAAGCCACAAATATTCCTCCTTCATCCTTCAGACATGCACCATGTTCTCTTAATAGTTTCTTGAGCACATGAGTACATTCTAAAGGCATGTAGCCTCATCCTTCAGACTTCAGGAGTGTACCATCTGCCCTTTCTCACCCTTAAGTGCATTATGAACTTGGGAAACCTGAAGCTTTCCCCTTTTTCCTTTGTAGTTGAGCCATGCTCCCTACCTTGATTGACTCCCTCTCTTAATCACATCAGCACATGTCAAAGACTCAAGTATCTTCGGTGCTTCATCCTTTGAAAGTGTGGCCATGCACCCAAAAGCCCCTTTTGTCCCTTTTGAGCACATTGCAAAGGTACAAATAGAAAATTTGCATGAAAGATGGAAGAGTAGGATATTTGAATGATTATGGCTTCTTTTCACGAGTGATTTTCCATGTAGGTATATCAATAAAAACATGGGATGCATGTGAGAGGAAGATTGGAAAAAAAAAAACAAAAAACAAAGGAGGCATGCCAATAATGAAGAACACAATTGAATATTGATGATTAAAGGACCCTCTATACCGCATTTGATAACAGACCATTTGGACAGTAAAAACATCTATTATCAAATCTAATTCAAGATCAAAGATATAGTTGGTAGCCATGTCACCACTAGATGAATTCCATGTCACCAGTCTCTTTTAGTTCGAGTCATGAATGATAGTGACATGTCAAGTCTCATCATACAATGATGTAGAAGTCATGGTTGCAATCATTGTAGAGATAAATAAGTCAAGTTAAAAGAGTCATGTAAGTCCAAAATACATGGAATATAAAAATCCACATGTAATTCAAAAATTCATTTGGAACTCCAAATGTTGTACAAGTCCAAAGGTCACTAGAAGTTGGTAAGCCAAAAGTAATGAGGATGTGAGAGGTCATGCCTCAAATTATAAATAGATCCTCATTCCTCATGCAAAGGAGTTTTAACCTTGGTTTCTCCCAAAAGGAATTATAGAGACAAAGGTAGTACTTTTGGGGAGTAAGTAGCAACTCTCACGCTCCACTATTGGAGCTAGTGATTGTTAGGTCCCTATAATACTAGTGATTCCAACATTAATATTGTTGTTGTATCCCTTATTGTTATTGTTGTGCCCCTATTGTCCCCATATTGTTATTATTGTGCCCCATAGATTCCCTCTATTGTTATTTTTGTGCCTTTATATTATTATTGTTATGTCGACTTGGTTATATTGTGACCCCTTAGACTCCCATATATAGAAAGGACGTTTTTTCATTTGAATCATCCAAGAATTGTTCATTTGTGTAATGTAAAGGAGGTTTCCCCCTCGAAGAGGCTTATTTCTAAGGTGTTGATCTACCTTTTCTATATTTTTGTGAGCTAGTTTCATAACATTTGGTATCAAAGCTTTCGATTCTATGGTTTCACTGCTCCAAACAGGTCATTAAGGAATTTTCATTATAAATTTTTTCTCTGAAATTTCAAAAGTTAACAAAAAAAACCCATATGAGAAAAGATCTCACTGAACCTCATGTCTAAATTTCATATGATGTATCCCTATATTTTCGGGGATATGATATGAGGAAGTTATGTCTTCTGCAAGCTCTAGAATTTCATCTAAAATAGGTCATCATAGAATTTGCGCTATAAGACTTACACTACAAAGTTTTAGAAGCTAAGAAAACCCCATTTGAGAAGAAATCGGTTTGAACAATGGCTCCAAATTTTAGATCATGTCTCGCTATATTTTCGGAGATATAATCTGAGGAAGTTATGGTTTTTGGAGACCCCAGAATTACATTCCAAACAGGTCACCTTGGGAAAACAGTCATAACATCATCTTTGAGCATCAGATTGAATTTTTGTAAGAAGTTACAAAAATAGGACCTGTAGTTTTTTGGGTACCATTTTCAGATCCTAAGGTTGAAACAGTGACCCGTAGCACGTCGTGCAAGTTCACTCTACTGAACAAGTCTATACTGAGGTCATCGTGGGAAATTTGGCATAAATCTTCATTAGAGAATCTAATCTTGATTAGAATTGTGGAGTTAGAGATATTACTTAGAGAGTGACTACAGGAAGAAATTTCAGATCTTAGAGATCTAGAATTCCATAAATGCATCGGGGCCAATATCAAGCTCCTACAAAGTGAAACAAAAAAGGTGTGTAGGCTTTTTTTCTTAATTTTTTTTTCATAATCTTGGTTTGAAAAATTATTTTGAAGGAATTCAAAGGGCATAGTGAAGCATTATTATCGGTAATTGATACCCATAAGAAATAAAATGGAAACACCTAGTAAGAAACTTGAAAGCTCTAGCATGGATAACAAAGAAGAGGAAGAAATGCAACATGATATATCAAAATTACAAGACCAAGTAAAACAAATGTCACTCGCACAAAAAGTAACAAAATATAAGATGGATGGTTTAAAGAAAGATGTAGAAGCTAAAATGGATGGTTTAAAGAAAGACGTAGAAGCTAAGATGGATGGTTTAAAGAAAGGCATGGAAGCTAATATGGATGGTTTAAAGAAAGGCATAGAAGCTAAGATGAATAGCGTGGAAGGTAAGATGGAAGCCATGGAAGCTAATATGGAAAATTTGAAGACATATTTGGAGATAAATCTGAAGATAGGCATGGAAGATTTGAAGACAGGCATGGAAAATTTGAAGATAGATTTGAAGACAAATTTGACAAAGTTTCAACAAGAAATGCTTACTAATGGTGAAAGGTTAGTAAAGGAAACTCATGATGAGAACGAAATAAATGTTAATCATGATTTCATAGACTCTAACATTGGATCAAAGAACCACCATGTTCCAAATATCGATATGAGTAAGTTTGATGGCAAGGATCCCAGAACATGGATACTACAGATGGAACAGTTTTTTGAGATTCTCCATAATGTGCAAAACACACAAAAGGTGTGCATTGCAGCTTTATATTTGGAATGAAATAAGTTTGTATCATATCGATGGCTTTTCTCTTGTAAGAAAATTGTCACTTGGGCTATTCTTGCAGATGAAATGAGAGCACATTATGAGGATACAAAAAGCAACACTCTTTTTAGCCAATTGATAAATCTCAAACAAAAGGGTTCAATGATGGAGCACATTGAGGACTTCCAAAACTTGAATATAAGGGGAAGAGATATTCCAGAGGAGCATAGGGTTGATGAGTTCATAGGGACTTTAAAATATAACATCCAACATGAGGTTCGCCTTTGGGAACCAGATTCATTGGAGAAGCCATTCAGGTTGGCAAGAAAAATAGAAAGAAAAATTACGGCAACAATGAAGCTTACCAATCTTAATCATAAATATGGAAGTGTTACTACTCGTAGCAATCCACAACCAACAAGGTTGACACCACAATAATTGGAACAAAAAAGAGAAAAATGGCTTTGTTATAGTTGTGATAGCATATACACTAAAGGTCATAAGTGTGCCAAGAATAAATTATTTTACATAGATTGTGAAGAGGAAGAGGAAAAGGAACAAGAAAAGTCAAACAAAGAGGATATACACCAAGAAAAAACCTATGAAAAAGAAGAAATGAATCTAACCATATGTTGTAATCCATTGGCTGGAATTACCACTCCTCAAACTATCAAGATAGAAGGGCATATCAAGAAGAAAAAAGAAATAGCATTGATTGATTCAGGAAATACCCATAATCTAATTCATTGTAAGATAGCCAAGGAATTGAATTTCTTCCTATATCCAGCAACAGAGTGTCAAGTGATGGTTGCAAGTGGAGGAACCATAAATTGCTCCAGAAAGTGCCACAATATCAAGATGGGAGAATATGTATTCAATAGCCCATTGCCTTCCATTTCAATGGGTGTTATTGATGTTGTACTAGGAGTCCAACGACTACAATCCTTACGTAAAATAGCTTCTAATTTTCAAGAACTTTTCATGAAATTCTCTTCAGAAGGAAATGAAGTTGAATTAAGGGGTATCATAGGGAAACTGGGAATATAATAAGATCTAACGAAATCAAAAAGCTTCTAAAGAAAGGAGAACAAGGCATAATTGCAAAATTATGTTCACTAGAGGTTCCCACATCGAAATCATCCATTTCTCTAAATCTCCAAAAAGTGTTGGACAATCATTCCAAGGTATTTGAGACTCCAAAATGCCCCCCACCTATTCGTTATCATGATCATGCTATTAATTTGATTCCAGGAAGTGTTCCTCCAAACATCAGGCCTTACAGATATCCCTATGTCCAAAAGAGTGGAATTGAACGTATGGTTGTAGAAATGCTAGAGGCTGGTATAATTCAACCAAGTAAAAGTCCTTTCTCTACTCCAGTAGTATTGATTCACAAGAAGGATGGATCATGCCGCAGGTGTCCAGATTATAGGGAGCTCAACAAGTTCACTATTAAGGATAAATTTCCCATTCCTGTCATTTATGAATTATTGGATCAATTTACTTCACCAAGCTGGATCCTCTTTCATCATATCATCAAATCAAAATGAAGATTGAAGACATTCCAAAAAAAACATTTAGAACTCATGAGGGTCATTAGGGATTTTTGGTCATGCCTTCTAGCCTTAGTAATGCGCCTTCTACATTTCAAGGTTTGATGAATTCCATTTTAAAAACCTTCCTTAGAAATTTTGTGTTAGTATTTTCTAATGATATACTAATCTACAACAAGTCTTGGAAGGATTATGTCCAACACGTTGACATGGTGGCCAAACTATTGGAGGACAAACAATTATATGCAAAAATCTCCAAATGTTTCTTTGGAGTACAAGAGGAGGAATATTTGTGTGATATTGTATCTCATGTAAGTGCTAAGGTAGAGCCTAGCGAAATTAAAACCATCAAGCCATGGAAAATCCCCACATCCATAAAAAATCTACAAGGATTTCTCAGGTTGGCAGGGTATTATCACAGGTTTGTTAAGAATTATGGGAGAATTGTAGCACCTCTAACATCATTATTGAAGAAAGGTGCATTTTCATGGACTCCAGAAGCAATGAAGGCCTTTGAACATCTTAAAGAGGCAATGTTCCAAGCACCAGTATTAGCTACACCATACTTCGCAAAAACATTTATTGTGGAATGTGATGCCTTGGGAAATGGAATTGGTGTTGTTTTAATGCAAGAACAAAGACCCATTGCTTTCAAAATCTATCCAATCAAGGGAAAATATTTACACAAATCTATTTATGAGAAGGAAATGTTCGCAATACTACATCCACTTAAGAAATGGTGACCCTACCTAATGGGAAGACACTTCAAGGTAAAAACAGATCATGATAGTCTTAAATACCTTTTAGAACACATATTATCTTTAGAAGAGCAAAAAAAATGGGTCACAAAGATGATGGGTTATGACCTTGAAATCATCGACAAAAAAGGGAAGCAAAATGTTGTGGCATATGCACTTTCAAGAGAGGATGAGGAAGTGGAAGCATTTCTTTGCACCATTTCTATTATCCAACTAGATTGGACAAATGAAGAAAGGGATGAATGGAAGAATGACGAGGAAGCGTGAGCACTCATTCAAAAGATAAAACAAGATCCTAGTACATATGATACCTTTTGCTGGAAAACTGGTTCGCTATGGTACAAGGATTGGTTATACCTATGTAAGAATTCCCATCTCAAATAAAATATTCTTGTGGAATTTCACACCTCTCCCTTATGAAGGCACTTAGGATTTCTAAAAACCTACCACAATGTTAAGAAGGATTTTTTTGGACGGCCTTAAATTGGATATTCAAAAATTTGTGGCAGAATTTTTGGTTTTCCAATAAAATAAAGTTGAAACAATTAATACCCCAAGACTATTAAAGCCTTCATCTATTCGAAGCCAACGTCGGCGGGAGGTTTCAATGGTTTTTATCATAGGTTTACCCAAGTCTGAAGGAAAGAGTGTTATCATGGTGGTAGTTGAAAGACTTACCAAGTATGCACACTTTTGTGCATTATCTAATCCATTTAAAGGGAGTACATTTTCTACTGCATATATGGAAAAAATTCAAAAGCTACTTGGAAACACAAAGATTATTGTAAATGATAGAGATCCCATTTTCACTAGAAATTTTTGGACAAAAATATTTACTTGTCTTGGTATTTAGTTAGCTCATAGCTCATTTTTTCATCCTCAATCTGATGGGAAAACTGAGATAATAAACAAATGTTTGGAAGGATATCTTCATTGCTTTGTATCTGATAAACAGACACAATGGGTCAAATGGTTACCTCTGGCTGAATGGTGGTATTACATTTCCTTCCATACTGCAACAAAAATGACCCCATTTATGGCACTTTATGGATATCATCTACCATCCATCACATCATATTTAAGAGAAAATTCTAAGGTTCAAGGAGTGGAAGATCACATCGAGCATCAGCAACAAGTTCTCCAAATCTTAAAGGATAACCTCACATTAGCATAGAATAGAAGGAAACAACAGGAAGATCAACATCACAGTGAAATAAGTTCTGATGTAGGTGTTGGGTATTCCTATGGCTACAACCATATAAACAAATGTCCCTTGAGCAAGCTAAGAATGATAATAAATTATCACCAAAGTATTATGGTATGTACAAGGTGTTGCAAAAGATAGGTACTATGGCATACAAATTGGAGCTTCCTGCATCTTCCCAAGTGCACCTAGTTTTCCATGTTTCATGCTTAAAGAAGGTTATAGGAGACAAGCTTCCAGTTCAACAATATTCCCATAACTTTATGAGCAAAGAAAAATTATATTGGAACCTGAATAAATTAAAGAAGCAAGAACTCGACAGTTATGAAATTGATCAATTTTAGAGTATCTCATCAAGTGGAAGAACTTACCCATTGGAGATTCCACATGGGAGGATGAGAATTTTATACATAATCATCCAGAACTACTCAAGCGTTGAGGAAAACATTTTTCTGAAGGAGAGGGGCATCTTAGGTCCCCATAATACTAGTGATTCCCCCATTACTATTCTCCTTGTATCCCTTATTTTTATTGTTGTGCCACTATTGTCCCCATATTGTTATTATTGTGCCCCATAGAATCCATCTATTGTTCTGTTGTGCCTTTGTATTATTATTGTTAGGTCAACTTGGTTACATTGTGATCCCTTAGACTCCTATCTATAGAAAAGAGGTTTTTCCATTTGAATCATACAAGAATTGTTCATTTGTGTAATGTAAAGGAGGTTTCCCCCTCAAAGAGCATTATTTCTAAGGCATTGATCTATCTTTTCTATCATTTTGTGAGTTGGTTTCATAAAAATGGTGTTCATTGTATTTATGTATCTTGTGACTTTTGCTTAATATTGAAGCCATCCAGGCCGAAAAATTTTCACACATGGATTATGAATGCTTCTAAGAATATTATTTGAATGTTTATGGTCCATTTTTTCTTTCATCAATATTAGAATAATTGTAATGTTTCATTGGCTTCAGTGCTTCTTACTAGAAATCTGTTGTAATGTTATAGTGATTGTCATATCCTTGTGACCTACTTCACTTGATGTTATATGTGCCTTTGTCATTTACGTGTGTCTCCATTAGGGTACTGGTATTAATTCTCTCTTAGATGCTCAATTTATTTCCCCCTCCACATTAAGAGAACTATGATATATCTACAATCAAACATTCACAAGGCGCATTAGCTTGCTCATTCGAAAGGACATTCACACTTCTCCCTTTTGCTAACAATTAGATCCAAGGCATATCTTCAGGTAAATAGTAGTTTATTTGTATTTCCTATGGGGCTCCTACTCGAAATAGTGTGTGGTCTAGTTGGGGCTTCACATCGGGGATACTGCCTTGGTTTCCAAGAGTCTCAATAGTACTATAGAAGAAAAATATATCAAATTAGCATTCAAAAGAAAATGGTCTTGGAAATTAAAGCTTTCTATATATATACAACATAAGGAATTTTATGAAATCATTTTCCAATGAGTGTTTGAAATATCTTTTACTAGATTCGTTTCAAGATGAGAATATTTTCTAGCCTTTTGCATGACTGGGCACAAAATGGAACATATACCTACATAGAAAAAAACTAGGGAAATAAAAATCATTACAAGGGATGTGGTTTTGGAATTTTATTTTTAAATGTACAATGGATATAAATAAATGAGAGATAATATTTCACAATACATCCTTAAAATAATGAAAAGATGATCTTAAAATCAATAAATCTCCTCCACAACAAATTCATTAGTATGTATACAAGAAATATTCAATATAATATATGTCCAACTATATTAGTAATAGATTATTTGATCCATATTGGATCACTATATAAGTTTTCATCCATATTAGGTATTTTAGAGTGGGAAAATTGAGTGAACCATATTATAGGATAAATTTGATAGGTGAGACTTTGTTTGGAGAACATGGGACTAAATCCTTCTAGGGATAGTTTTATGCCCAAAATTATGATTTTTAGGTTGTGAAATGTTCCCACATAATTCTAGAACCCTATGATGTTAAACTATACAATTGAAGAGTTTTCCAATGATGTGGGAATGGTGTCAATGATAAATCATATACAAATGCTCTGTATCCTAGAAGTTCACCTATTGTGATGGATCACTATAATTAAAGGAAATATCACATTAGACCTTGTTACTCATGAAAAAGGGTATAGAAAAATGGGAAATATGAAGAAGAATATATAATTATCATTTTATATTTCATTTTGAGGTTTAAGTAAAATATAACCCATCGTTGGCTATTGAGCTATGTTATAACCAATCCACTAGGAGGAAAAGTAGTTACATTTTACTCAGGTCCATTTTACTTGATAATAAATGAAAGAAGATGAGACTAGATAACGAGAGTAGAATAGACAAGCTTTGTGTTTTGTAGTATCACATGAATCACAAGTCTCGGACAAATCCATATACAATTCTTTCTCCGTTGTAAAGAAGTGTAACACTCCTATGAGGTTTTCTTTCAAAAGAGATTTCGCGATCATATATTAGTGTTCTTTGTGATTGGGGTAAGTTGTGTATCACTATTTTCTATTTTATACATTTTATCTATTGTAAGCATGAACACAATTAAATCATAATAAATCTAGAGTGTAAAAGGAATTAACCCTTCATAATATAAATTTTGGTTTATTTTCATAAATCTATTACGAGGAACTATCTAGTGGAATATCTATGACATTATGTAGATCATATTTGTAATAAAATAGGTCACTTTGTGTAAGTCATAAAACCCTTGTCATGGTAGATGTATTGATTTATGATAACTCATGATATTTTATATAGAGACTATCACAATTGGATGTGTATGTCATAGATATAAATTATAATGTTAATATCCTCATGGAAATCCCAATAGACAAGGTTATTTTATTTAGAAAATATGGAAGTTCCAAATTAGAGGCTAGAACAGAGGGAAAGTTAAGGATTTGGAAGAACCATATAATGATTCTATGTGACATGGAAAAGAAGGGGTATGTTCAAGCACTGTGAACCATTCAAAGCACCTTATTAATGTGGAACCAATGGTGGACATAAGCTATAAGAGTGTGAGATTGATGCTTAGGAGTTAAATATCATTTGGAGTAGATAGGCATTTAATTTTTACCACATAGATGAATAATAGAAAATTCCATTTGCTAGATTGAAATTAGATGACAATACCGTAATATGGTGGGAAATCCACATGGAAACCGTCAGGATAGAGGGAGATCATATGATTACTAAGTGGGGGGATGTTAAAACTCTTGTAAATTCTTGATTCTTCCCTATCAAGTATGTACATGACTAGTGGATCTGATGGAAATACACTACGCATAGATAGAGATAGAGTGCATAGGAGTACACCAAAACAATTATGAAGACGGAAATAGAGTTTAGTATCTCTCTCAGGAACTTAGACGTAATCCTCAAGTATTTTTTGTGTCTACACAACCATTTTCAATTTAAGGATGTGATATTATTTAAATATATAAAGGTGGATGAGGTTTTTGTATATGCACAACACTTGGGAAATATAGGCAAGGAGAAATGGAAGTCAATTGATTCAAAATAGAAGGACGACTAGGAAGCTTCCAAGGAGGGAAGAAGAAGTGGAAAGATGAAAATAAAAAGAATATAGTAGGCATATAATTAGATTTAGAATATCATAACAACCACTACAACTCCTAGAACTTTGATGGTCACCTATAAAAGAAGTGTTATAAATTACATCCATATGTTAACACAAGGAACCGTAAGAAGGATGCCAAGAAGAAAATTATCATAGATATATATTTGAGAAGTTACATGGAAATAATATTGGGCATGGATGAGAAGATTGTTTGCACATTAGTGTAGATAGGGAAGAATGTATGTAGCCTTCATTGATAAGAAGAGAAGTAGATGACCAAATATTCCATATAAAGATAAATGTCAAGAACAAAAACATAGATGCTCTATTTGAAACAAGATCACAAAACAATATCATATAGATAGATTTGGTCAACACATTTGCGCTATATTTTTATGACCATCCTAGCCGATATCGATTGGGATGGGTCAACAATGATATAGAGGTAAAGGTAATGAAACAATGTAAAATAAAAATTGCTATCAATTTCGATTTTATTGATGAGGTAGAATTAGTTGTAGTTTTAGTTTATTTATGTGGCATTATGTTTTGGAGTCCCTATATGCACATGTGGGATGAAATATTCATGTTTAGATATAACCAATACCACATCGTCAATGATGTAAAATCCTTCATTTTCAATGTTCAGAAGGATATGTAAAATATTTCATTGGTAGGCACCGAACAAGCTATGAGACTAATTAGTTATTGCAAGAAGTATTCCTTATTATTTGTAAGAGAAAAATAATGTGTATACGAGTCAATTAGAGTAAATTCATCCATGGAGTCGTGCACTAAGGAACAAAGGAAACAACTAGAAGAGTTGCCACAGACCTATAGGGGAGTTATATTAAAGCCTAAATTGGATACCATAAAAAGGGGAAGTGGAGAATGATATCCAACTATTCTTCATCTCTCCATTAACAAATATCATGATATACAAGCAGTCATTTCTAGAATAGAATAAGGTGAATAAGAATTTGCAGTAACTGTAAGACCACAATGTTATTCAATTAGGAACCTCACCTTTTGGGTTGTCCATCATAATTTTGCCAAAAGATGGATGGGACTCGGTAAATGCGAATTGATTACTGCATGTTAAACAAAATTATGCTTAACAATAACTACCCGCTGCCTAGGATTAATGACTAGTGGACTAGTTTCAATAAGAAAAATACTCCACCAAGATCGATTTAAGATCAAAGTATCACCATGTTCAAGTGAAAGAAGAAGATAACTAGAATATTGCCTTCAAAATTAGGAAAGGTTTGTATGAATGGTTATTTATGCCATTTGATCTATGTAATACACCAAATAAGTTCATGATATTGATGAATGTTATAATGACCTCATATCTAGCTTCATTTTTTATTGTTTATTTCGATGATATACTACTATTCAATGCTATCTCAGAGGAGCACATATTACATTTTTATAGGTAAAAGAGACATTAAATAATAACTAACTACTATAGAATCTGAAGAATTTTGAATCTATAACACTATTTGGTGTATCTAGTCTACATGATTGGTGAGGAGGAGGAGGCTTAAGATATACCTTAAGTAGATGGAGGTTGATCTAGATGTTGGGGGGAGGCCCTCAAGTTCTAAAAACTTCAAATGCCATAAAAAAACAACAACAACAACAACAAAGCAAATTTTTATTAAAATACAAAATAACTGTAAAGGCTACATTTTTCTGGACAACCTTTGCTTTTACAAAATGAAACTTCTTACTTATATACTTTTATAGTTAAAATACCACAGATAAATTCCATGGGTGGGTACATACAATGGGTGAATGAATACCATGGGTAGATTTCACTTACAATACCATGGGTAATTACCATGGACGGATCAATACCATAGGCTGATCAATACCATGGGTGGATGCCACTTACAATACCATGGGTAAATTCCACGCGTGGATGAATAACATGGGTGTGTAAATACCATGGGAAAATGAATACCATGGATAGATTCCATTTACAATACCATGGGCAGATAAATACCATGTGTGGGTGACTACCATGGGTGGATGCAACTTTCCGTTCAAATTATTCTCCCCCCGTTAAGAAGAAATGGTGCCCATTGCATGAAGTTCCCTCCTGAGATGTCTGTTTTGAATATGAAGAGCTACTAAAGAGAAAGGTTTTGTGCGATTAACCCATAACTGTGATGAACGAAAATCTGACGATAGAGTTACCACGTAATGCTTGTGATCAACAATGATACTTACAGTGTGTGGCCTAGAAAATGGACTTTGATGAAGTGTGGGTTTGTTAATGACCCATAATGATAATAAATGAAGATCCGAGGATGGAGATACCCTATAACACCTGTGACCAACTATTATACTAACAATGTGTGACCTGGAAAATGTACTTCGATGAAAAGGATGTTGTGGAGTTGATCCATAACCTTTGGTTTGTGGATGACCCATAAACCTGATGCTTGTGAGTCTGATTCGTAAAAGCATGGTGGATTGTTTGGTTGATTATCCTATCTAATAAGATGTTGTGAAGGCTTGTTTCACATTATAGACCCCTTGCTGCAACTTTGATGATAACTTGGGCTACAGATAATGAAATCAAATTTAGTCAAACATCCATTTGAGGAACTAAAGAGACGTTTCTATTGATATAAGACACTTGAACTTTTATGAATTTTGGATTGAGAAAATTATTCCATAAAATCATGAAACATATGGTCATGCAATGTTCCAGACATATCTAACTTCAATTTCTCATATCTCTCGATCCAAAAAATGAAATCAAATTTCATAAAAAACCCATTTTGGCTAATCAAAAGTAATTTCAAATTTCCTATTTTGAATCTTCTAAAATTCTCTTTGGAGGTAGTATAACTTGCATGAAGTTTTCTGAAGATTGTTGCAAAACATTGAAAGTGAAATATGCTTCAAACCCTCCTTCCCATGGATCTATAACCTAAATATGATACCACTGGTTAGCATCTTAGGGGGAGACCCCCGAAATCTAAAAAGTTAAAATTCCAGAAGAAAAGAGGAGGACACATAGTAATAAAAACGCAAACAAATGTTTTATTGAAATAGAGAATAACTAGCACTCATTCTTATCCATTTCTTAAAATAAACTAAATCCATGCTTTATCAAAATACATGTAGCCTTGAAGGTATACGTAGATCATCGGGGAGCTATCTCTAAGAAGCTAGGGTTGGAGTTGAAGATAGAGTTTTGGACTCAGGATCTATGGCAGGGAGTGCGTGGGGGTGCTGCTCCCTCCTATAATCAAGCAGTCACAAATGGAGGTAAGGACATGGGAAAGAAGCATTTCAAAGAAACCTATGGAGAACATTTCAGAAGCAAGAAGCCAGGGGACTTCTAGAAGAAGTGGATATCAGGATCAAGAAGGGAACTAATAGGAAATAAGTAAATAAAATGAGAATGGAGGCAAAAATGAAATAATGGCTTCCATAAGGACATTTGGCGTCTGCAACCCCAAATTAGGCATTATTCCCTGGGTCACATTGAGCGACCCAATGATACTAGCACATAGTGATCATATGATAGAACATGCAATCATATGAAAGTTCATGGGGTTATGGCCGACGGAGATGGTGTTACATGTTTGGATAAGGAGCCATTGGAAGCCAAAGGGAGAAATAAATTTACATGCGGGTTCTAAGGATTTTTTAGTAGTATTCACAAGCGCAGAGGACAAAGATAGAGTGTTTGAAGGAGGACCCTATTTCTATGTTGTGGTAGGACTCTACATGCGGCCATGGATGATGAAATTTATCCCGGAACATGAAAATTTCACATCAGTACCAGTTTGGATCAGAATATACTCCCTTCCTCTGTATTATTAACTACCAGAATCTTCGAAAACCATAGGAAAAAAGCTGGGGCATTTTCTGAAGATCTCAGAGGCAACTTTGAAAGGAAGATATAACTCCTTTGCCCGAATATGTGTGGAAATGGATCTATCTGGAGCCCTTCTAGAAGTGATAATTTTAGAAGTATATGATGAATATTGGGTGCAAACTGTTGATTATGAGCACATACCATTTAGGTGTCGCAAATGTCATGAACATGGGCATCTATTTAGAGACTACCCCACAATCAATAGGGAAGGTAACCAGAAAACCAATATGGAGAGAGATCATGAGGGTTTCAACAAGGCCAAGAGCAAAGGGAAAGGGGGAAAACGTCCACACAAGAATGTAAATGATGATAGACATACAACACACAATAGCTTGAAGATCTTGGAGGAAGAAGAGGGGAACAAGGAGACAGTCCAGGACATGGAGAATGTAACAAAGGAGCTAGATAATACAACTGCCATGGAGGACATCATAGTAAACAACTAGCAAGAGGTTGATGACCTACCAAGCTTGATGGAGATCAATAGGGACCAAGAGATGACTCGAACTGAAGAAAGAATAGAGTACCATGAGCTAGAAGAGATTTTGGATAAGCAAAATCTATATCTAGAGAAATTTCTAGAACAAGGAAAAAGAATAGGTGTGGACTCCCTGCCAAAAGAGGATTATGACAGAGGACAATAGCTCTTTCTATTAAGGTCACAAGAAAAGGGAGCTAGAGTCAAAAGAAAGCATGAAAATCAGGGGACATGTGGGGTCAAGATGATGGAGAATTCACAGGCACAATCTCCAAAGAACTTAGGTAGGAAAAGAGGAAGAAAGAGATAGAATGATTTGTTGAATGAATGTGGAAAACTATTGATTAACTCAAGTAAGATGAGAGATCTTACGAGCTGTTCCTTTACTAACATTTCTTAATGAAGCTCACAACCTAGAACATTAGAGGTATAGGGAATAGAAGGAAACAAATAAATCTTAGTAATAGAATGACAAAGGAAAAACCAGACATGGTTTTCATTCAGGAGACAAAATGTTCGACGGACAAGATAAGAGATATTCATAATAAGTGGTTAATCAAATATGAGTTTTAGAAGTTAAGGCAAATAACTTTGCACGAAGGATTCTCACATTGTTGGATGCACAAAATTTTGGAATCTTGGATGTAGAACCATCCAGGAAATATCTCTCCTTGATATGTCAACCTGTAGGGGCTAAGGAGATATACATGATTACAAATGCATCTGGACCTCAAAAGTAAGCAGAAAAACTCAAGCTTCTCACCTCCTTGGAGGATCCAAGAGCAAGACATCGCATTTTCCCTGGATCGTTGCAGGAGATTTCAATATGATAAGATCTCTTTTGGAAAAGAAGGAGGCACTTTACTGCTAGGCAAATACTCCATGGCCTTTCAGAAATTAATTATGAACATGGGTCTAGTGGACACTAAAATAATTAATGGAACCTTCACTTGGAACAACAAAAGGGGAGGGACTTCTCAATTTTCTTCCAAACGTGATAGATTTATTATTTCAGAGGACCTCCTTCTCACAGGACCCGCCATAACAGCTTCCATTATTCCCTTTGGAGGATTAGATCATTGGCCTGTACAGCTAGAAGCCACCTTCATGGACACACTGAGATATAGACCTTTTAGGTTTGAAAATGAATTGCTCTCACACCCTAAATTCACTAGTAACATTGATAAATGGTGGAGAGAAGAGCTGAATATGCAGGGTACAAAAATGTTCAAGCTCCAGCAGAAACTTAAGCACATCAAATCCTGTCTCAGAGATTGGAACAAAAAGGAATTTGGAGATATCTTCAAAGCCAAAAGAGAAACTGAGAAAAAGCTCCAGAAGATCAATCAGATTAAGATCATAGAGGGCTTCATTGAAGAGTGAAAAAAATTAACTGACTCTCTGCAGAAAGAATGGGAGGATTGATGGTAATAAGAGGAAAGTTTCTAGAGGCAGAAATCAAGAATACAATGGATTAGAGAGGGAGAAAGAACTACAAAATTCTTCCATAAATCCAGTACATCTCACAGGGTGCATAATAGAATCACTAAGATTGAATATTATTAAGGTATTGAGCTTGTATCTCACAATGATATGGAATCTATCATGGTACAACACTTCTACAATATTGCAAAGGATCCATTGGAGGATAGATCTAGGTTTATTGACCATTTTACTTAGTATATCCCCAAGATAGTTACCAGAAAGGACAACAATAATCTCAACATGCCAATATTGGAAGAGGAGGTCAATAAAGTCATTAATGAAATGCAGAATGGTAAGGCACTAGGCCTGGATGGATTCAATGTAGACTTCTTCAAAGCCTGCTGGGAAACTGTCAAACATGAGATCCTCAAGGTTGTGAAAGACTCAAGAATATTGAAAAAGGTACTAAATTCTTTGAATGCATCTTTCAGAGTTCTCATCCCAAATCAAGAAAATGCCATGACTCCGGAGGGTTTTCGGCCCATAGCCTTATGTAATGTGGTGTATAAAATTATTTCCCAAGTGATAGCCAATCGACTCAAACCACTTCTACCGTTTCTCATCTCGGAGGATGAAATAGGCTATGTGGAGGGAAGACAAATCCTCAACAACATTATCTAGTCTCATGAGGTCGTACACTCTCTCATAAGCAACAAACAAACTGGTATGATCATTCAATTGGACCTAGCGAAAGCCTACAACAAATTAAGTTGGTCTTACATGAGAGCAATTCTAAAAGCATATTTTTTTACCAAAATTGGATAAGGTGGGTGATGGCATTAGTTACCATGACCATTTTGTCCATACTGCTTAATGGAGCTCCATCAAGGACCTTCATACCCTCCAGAGGACTCAGACAAGGTGATCCACTCTCACTGTTCCTCTTCATCCTCATGATGGAAGGGCTAGGTAGAGTGATCAAAGTGACAAATGTTGAAGGACGAATTTAGGGTATCAAACTTACTGTGGATGGAGAGGCAAACACTCGTCAAAAATTTGTGGATGATACAATGTTGCAGGGCATACCCATAGTCAGGATAGCCATAGAAATCAAAAACATATTGAATGACTTTGCTATGGCAACAATCACAAAGGTAAGCCTCAACAAGTCGAAAGTTTTTTCTTTAACACTAATATTTCTATTAAGAGAAACATTACTAGAATTCTTGGATTTCAAAGGGAACAACTTCCTTCCAAATATCTTGGCATCGACCTTCCTGACAAATCTCTAAGCAAGAAAGTTTGGGAACGAATATTAAACAAACTTCATGATAAGGTCAGAAAATAGAGATGCAAGTAACTAAATTTGGTAGGGTGCCTTGTGCTCACACAGGCTGTCTTGCAGGCCATTCCTCTATACATGCTTTCAGCTCTTCCTGCTCCCCAAGGTCTTAAGCAATGGATAAGAAGCACACAAAGGGACTTTCTGTGGGGCAAAGGGGAAGAGAAAAAGAAATGGACCTTAGTAGCATGGGAAAAGCTTTGCAAACCCAAGAGCCATGGTGGATTGGGGCTTCATGATCCTAAGACCCTCAGCAGAGTTTTGGGAGCCAAGCTTTGGTGGAGATGAATTAAGGAACCGAATGCCCTCTGCGTTAAGCTATGGAAGCAAAAGTATTCCAAGTCTAGTGGGAGAAGCATCAGATCAGAATGTAAGGGCTAATTAGGGGCTCCCACATTTGGAACCTTTCTTGGGATAACAAAAATATTGTTCAACAACATTGTTTTTGGGAAATTCGAGCAGGGGATCTTGCTTGATTTTGGTAGGATAATTGGCAATAGGAACCCAACCTTTATAGGGATCAACTTACGGCTCTCAAAAGTGACACAAATAGAAAAGGTATGGTTTTGGTAAAATAATTCCAGGATTAGGAAAGGAATATTGGAAAATGGAGGAAGTGGAAGGCTCTACGATACAGTGATGAAAACCCACTGAAGATCAAGGAAGAAGCTTTCACCCGGGATCTTGAGCATAGAAGGATTTGAGTATCTTCCTCATCAGATCAATTAATATGGGGAAAGAACACTAAAGGTAACTTTAACCTCAAAGAGACTAAACAGGAAAACAAAGGATTTAACTTTGTGAATCCTGATCAAGGCTAGAAGAAACTTTGGCAAAGTCCAGATTGGATTAAAATAAAGTTATTCATCTGGCTAGTGCACCAAAGGAAGATCTTAACTTGGGAGAATCTCCTTAAGAATTGGAGGAAACACTTCTCGGGGATTGAGATCATTAATAAAGCATGGATTCTAGTTCCAGGCTTTGTCATCTAGAATGTTTGGAAAGAGTGCAACAACGAGATCTTCAGAAAACAAACAAGCATGCCCCAACACATAACTGATCAAATTGTAAGGCATCTCAAAGACACAGTTAGAAGCTTGTTGAGGACCCTTCCTAAAGATCCTCCTCTGCACCAAGAGGAGAGAATTATACTTCAATTGGGTCTCTAGTCTATCAGTCCTCTAGGAATAATAAAGGAAGTGAGCCTTATAAATAAAGACGTCAACATCGAGAAGCCCCCTCCTTATGGTTTCTTAAATGTTAGTATTGATGGAGCTACTAAGGGCAACTCACGATTAGCGGGATTTTGAGGTGCCATAAGAGATGCTAAGGGACAAATATAGAAAATATGCCATGGCCACTTGGTGATGGCCACTAATAACATGACTGATCTCATGGCATTAGAGCAATGCTTGGAAATCCTGGTGGATTCAAGTTCACAAAATGTTTGAAGTAGATTTAGAATTAGTCATTAGAGTGGCTAAGAAAATTAGAAATGGAACCTCTCCAGATAAAGTTTCAAAGCATTGGAAGCTTCTGTAGTTTTCTTACCACATCTACTCTCACTTGTGTACCCTTAAAACTGTCATATTTGTTCATGTATAAAGGAAAGCTAATATGTTTGCAGATTGATTGGAAAATGAAGGCGTCACTCATAGGGACAAGGATTCTAGGTATGTTTGGGACTCGTTAACTCCCGGAAAATTGTGGGAGGATTGTCACTGTTAGGCAACCCAGGATATGGAACTATGGACTAAGAAGATAGATCAAAGGGACTCAGAAGATCGACGGGTGAATGGAGAACCCCATATAGTCTAACCTGCCTTGGTTTGGCTATTTTCCATAGTCTAGAACTCTTTTGATTGAATCACGAAAGGATTGACTCAGATAGTACTAGAGGATGAGGTGTGCATTTTCCTTTCGCTTAGTTGATGTTTCATAGAGGATCGTGGTGGACAAGATTATCTCAACGTCTACCCACTGGACAAAATAGAAGGAAAACACATGGCGAGAGAACGTGCTTGTTTTTCGTGCTTCAACCGCTCCAAAAACACAAGTGGTATATTGGGCAGCGTTTGACTAGTTTATGGTTTTTGTGAGACCGGCTCCGATTCCACTTTTCGTGCAACACGTGATGGGGAAATGCGAGAGAAAACCACCCTCATCATGCGGTTAACTCTCGTGCTTCTCATCCTCCTGATATTCGTCAAGACCATTGGATCTTAGTCTACTGATCAATGACAATGATTTGTTTTTGTTAGTTGGTCAAACTCAAAAATAGATTAGAGTGTTCTGCTTTAATTTTTGTCCAGTACGTTTGATAGTTTTTAGCTTAGCTAGTGGTGGGACCTATTGTGTACCCATAGCGAGTCATTTGCATACTTTTGTAACCTCTGGTTCATTAGAATAGTTCTCAATGGATTTCTTAGTTCTTTTCTTGCATGGTAGTACTACTAGATGGCTTGGTGCTTAGGTTTCTATTGGTTTTGGGTGTATGGTTTTGTTTGGCCTTCCCTGTTGACTATTGAGCTCTCATAGAGCGGGTGAGGCCTTTATAAATTATGTATTTTTAGCTAAGCTTAATAGAAAGTCGTACTCTTACCTGATAAAAAAAAAAAGAAATAGAGAATAACTATAAAATCTACATTGTGGTGGACAAATTATCCTTTTACAAAATGTGACTTGTTACGTATAGTCTTCTTTAGTTACAATACCATGGATAAATTCCATAGGTGGTTAAATATAATGGGTGAATGAATACAATGGGTATATTTCACTTACAATACCATGGGTGGATGCCACTTACAATACCATGGGCATATAAATACCATGGGTGGATGAATACTATGGGTGGATGCCACCTTCCAATCAGATCAGAGGTCCACAGGAACTAGTCATTTCCTATGATGTATCAGAGATTAGTATCTTTGTTGGAGTAACATAGTACCTAAAAAATGCATGGCTTCATTTCCTAGTATTAACTACACCATTACCTTCCATAATAGTTAGTGGCAATAGCTTTTAGTGGAGGAAGGGTCAACATAAGGAATTTAAAGAGTTAAAGAAGAAAATCAACATAGAACTAGTTCTTACATTACAAAACTTGTAGTATCCCTTCAAAGTGGAGATTGGTGGGAGTTGGCATGCTAAGGGAGTGGTCTTCATCAATGGAGGAAGGCTTCTATGATATAATTTTAAAGTGTTTCCTGGGGTGGTTCTCAACTGTTTAGCATATGACAATGAGCTCTATGCCCTTGTATAAGCTAGCAAAGAGTTGAAACATTATTTGATGTCAAAGGAGATAGCCATCAACACAAATTAGTAGTCACTATATTACCTAGATACCTTAAGTAAGTTGAAATAGTTCAAAATTTACAATCGGATGAATATCTTATAGAAGTTCCATTTAGTGTTCAAGAACAAGAAGGAAAATACAAACAAATTCATTGACATGCTTTCAAGCCCATGGACATAAAGAATAATAGATTTTAGGAACTTCAATTCAAATGGATCCTTTCACCCATGATGCATACAAAGAGGCAAATATAAAAGATGAGGACCTTAGAGAGGTGTATTAGTAGCTACAATGAAATATTCTTGTGGAACATGATAATAACATAGCTTACTATCATCTCCAGAATGGATTACTATGTAGGTTGGATAAGCTATGTGTTCATAAAGTTGCCTGAATGCATTCAACTAGAGGGGTTAAATCCTCCAACGTTGTCAGGAATTTTAGTGTATGGAGTTGGAAACATAGTTTTGATATTGATGTCAACAATAATTAATGAGCTAGTTGAGTTCCATGTTGAAGCCACGAGGTTGGTGGAATGTGCATTATCCTAACAATAGGGATGATGTTCATACTTTTTGATGTTAGGTCCCTATAATACTAGTGCATTCCCCCATTATTATTGTCATTGAAGCCCCTTATTATTGTTTTTGTGCCAATGTTTTCCCCATATTTCTATTATAGTGCCCCATAGAATCCCACTATTGTTATTATTGTGCCCTTACATTATTATTGTTATTTCGGCTCTGACTATATTGTGATCCCTTAAACTCTTATATATAGAAATGAGGTTTTCTCATTTGTATCATCCAAGAATTATTCATTTATATAATGTAAAGGAGGTTTCCTCCTTGAAGAGGCTTATTTTGATGTTTTTGATCTATCTCTTCTTCTAGTTTGTGAGCCAGTCGCATAACATTTGGTATTAGACCTTTGGATTCTAGGGTTTCGTTGCTTAAAATAGGACATCATGGAATTTTCACTAAAAAACATTTTCTATGAATATTTAAAAGATGAAAAAAACCCATATGAAATGAAATTTCTATGAACGTCATGTCTAAATTTCAGACAATATCTTGTTATATTTTCTAAGATATGAACCAAGGAAGTTAAGGTTTTTGTACGCTCCAAAATTCCATCCAAAAGATGTGACCTAGGGAAAATTTTCATAACTTTCTCTCTAAGCATCATATTCAGTTTTTGTAAAGTCTAGCAGAAAGAGGACAAATGATAGCTTGTTGGGTATCATTTTTAGGGCCTAAGGTCAAAACATTGACATGTGGAACATCGTACAAGTTTGCTCTACTAAACTAGTATATAATCACGACATTGCCGGAGATTGGACATAAATATTTCTTGGAAAATCCAATGTTGATAAGATTTATGGGGTTTGAAAGAGGACCCAAAGCACTACCATGGGATTAAATTTCAAACCATGGGGATCTGTAATTATAGAGGCACAATGGATTCAATATCGAGCTCCTACATAGCCAAAAAAGGTGCGTAGTCTTTTTAAAAAATTGCATAAGTTTTGTTTTGAAAAATTAGTATGAAGTGAATAAAAGGGAATAGTGAAGAAAATCATAATTAGTTGATTCCTCAAAGAAATAAAATTCCAACGCCTAGTAAGTAACCAGAAATCTCTAGTATCACATATGAAGAAGAGGAACAAATGCAACATGATATATGAAAATTATGAGACCAAGTGCAACAATTTTTTCTCTCGCAAAAGGTAATTGAAGCTAATATTGATGGTTTAGAGAATGGTATGGAAGCTAATATGGATGGTTTAAAGAATGGAATGGAAGCTAAGATGGATGGTATATAAGCAAAACTTAAAGGAAACATGGAAGAATTGAAGATAGATTTGACAAAATTGCTACAGGGAATGCTTACTAATGGTGAAGGGGTAGTAAATAAAATTCATGATGAGAAAAAAGTCAATGTTAATCACATAGACTCTAACATTGGATTGAAGACCCACCATTTTCCAAAGATCAATATGAGGAAGTTTGATGGCAAGGATCCTGTAAAGTTGGATACAACAGATGGAGCAATATTTCGACCTCCATCATATGAAAAACACATAAAAGGTACGTATTGCAAGTTTATATTTGGAACCCAATCAATTTGTATGGTATCAATGGCTTTGCTCTGGTGAAAAATTTGTCATGTGGTAAATTTTTATGGAGGAAATGATATCACCTTATGAGGATACAAAGAGAAACAACTTCTTTAGCCAATTGATAAATCTCTAACAAAAGGGTTTAATGGTAGAGAACATTAAGGACTTCCAAAAATTGAATATAAGGGTAAAATATATTTCAGAGGAGCATGCAATTGATGTGCTCATAGGGACTTTAAAGGATAACATCCAACATGAGATCCGCCTTTGGGAACTTGATTCATTAGATAAGGCATTCAAGACTTGGGAAGAGAAATTGAAAGCAAAATTATGTAAAAAATAAATCCTACTACTCAGAACTATAAATATGAGAGTGTTGCTTCCCCTATACTTCCACAACCTACAAGGTTGACACCACAACAATTGGAAGAAAAAAGATCAAAAGGGTTTTGTTATGGTTTTGATAGAAAATACGCTAAATGTCATAAGTGTGCTAAGAAGAAATTATTTTACATAGATTATTTAATAGACTCTAACATTGGATTGAAGACCCACCACATTCCAAAGATTGATATGAGGAAGTTTAATGTATACTATAGATGGAGCAAAATTTTGATCTCTGTGATATGAAAAACACACAAAAGGTACATGTTGCAACTTTATATTTGGAACCCAATCAGTTTGTATGGTATCAATGGCTATTCTCTCGTAAAGAAATTGTCATGTAGTAAATGTTTATGAAGGAAATGATATAACATTATCAGGATACAAAGAGAAACACCTTATTTAGCCAATTGATAAATCTCAAACAAAAGGGTTCAATGGTAAAGCACATTGAGGACTTTCAAAAATAGAATACAAGGGTAAAAGATATTCCGGAAGAGCATATGATTGATGTGTTCATAGGGACTTTAAAGGATAACATCCAACATGAGGTTTTCCTTTGGGAACCTGGTTCATTAGAGAAGGCATTCAAGCCTTGGTAAGAAAAATTGAAAGCAAAATTATGGAAAAAATGATGCCTACTACTCACAACTATAAAGATGAAAGTGTTGCTTTCCCTAGACTTCAACAACCTACAAGGTTGACACCACAACGATCGGAAGAGAAAAGAGAAAAAGAGTTTTGTTACAGTTGTGATAGAAAATACACTAAAGGTCATAAGTGTGCGGAGAAGAAATTATTTTACATAAATTATGAAGAGGAGAAAGAAAATGAATAAGAAATTTCAAAAGAAGAAGATATGCACTAGGAACAAACCCTAGAGAAACAAGAAATGAATCTGACCATATATTGTAATGCATTGGTAGGAATTACCACTCCTAAAATTCTCAACATAGATGGACATATTAAGAAGAAAAAGGTAATAGTGTTGATTGATTCAGGTAGTACCCATAATTTTATTCATTGTAAGATAGGCAAGGAATTTAATTGCTTACTATATCCAGCACCAGAGTGTCAAGTGTTGGCTGCAAATGGAGGAACCATAAATTTCTATAGAAAATGGCATAATATCAATATTTGCACGGGGGGATATGTACTGAATAGTTCAATGCTTTCCATTCCAATGGGCATTGTTGATGTTGTACTAGGAGTCCAATGGCTACAATCTTTGGGTACAATAGATTTTAATTTTCAAGAACCTTTTTTTAAATTTTTTGGGAAGGAAAGGAATTTGAATTAAGGGGTATCGCAAGGAAGCCACGAAATATAATCAACTTTAATGACATGAAAAATATCCTAAAGAAAGAAAAATGAGGCATAATTGCACAATTATGTTCACTAGAGGTTCCCACATCGAAACCATCTATTTCCTCAAATCTCCAAAAAGACTTGGATAATAATTCCTAGTTATTTGAGACTCCCAAAGGCCTCCCACCTATTCATGATCATGATCATGCTATTCTTTCGATTCCAGGAATTTCTCCTCCAAATATAAGGCCTTACAGATATCCCTATGCCCAAAAGAGTGAAATTGGTTGTATGGTTGAAAAAATGCTAGAGGTTAGAATAATTCAACCTATTCAAAGTTATTTCTCTACTCTAGTAGTATTGTTGCACAATAAGGATAGATCATGGCACATGTTTCTAGATTATAGGAAACTCAAAAAGCTCACTATTAAATATAAATTTCCCATTCCTATCATTGGTGTACTATTGGGTGAATTACATGAAGCAATTTACTTCACCAAGTTGGATCTTCATTCAAGATATCATCAAATTAGAATGAAGAGTGAATACATTCCAAAAACAACATTCAGAACTCATGAGGATCATTATGAATTTTTGGTGATGCCTTTTGGTATTACCAATGCACCTTCTACATTTCAAGGCTTGATGAATTCCATTTTCAAACACCTAGAAAATTTATTTTAGTATTTTTTGATGATATACTAATCCACAACAAGTCTTGGAAGGATCATGATCAACATGTTGAAAGGGTACTCAAACTATTGTAGGAGAAAAAATTATATGCAAGGACCTGCAAATGTTTCTTTGGAGTATAGGACGTGGAATATCTAGGTCATATTGTATCTCATGAAGGTGTTAAGGTAGACCCTAGCAAAATTAAAGCCATTACGGAATGGAAAATTCTAACATCCATAAAGCATCTGCAAGGATTTCTTTGGTTCACAAGGTATTATCGCAAGTTTGTTAAGAATTATGGGATAATAGTAGCAGATCTAACAACATTACTAAATAAAGATGCACTTTCTTGGACTCTAGAAGAAATTAAGGCCTCTCAACATCTTAAAGAGGCAATGTGCCAAGCATTGGTCTGAGCTACACCAGACTTCAAAAAAACATTTATTATGGAATGTTACGACTTGGGAAATGGAATTGGTGTTGTTTTAATGAAAGAAGGAATACCCGTTGATTTTGAAAGTTGTCCAATTGAAGGAAAGTATTTACACAAAGATATTTATGAGAAGGAAATGTTAACAATACTACATGCACGTAAGAAATGGAAACCTTACCGAATGGGAAGACACTTCAAGGTAAAAATGGATTATTATAATATTAAATATTTTTTAGAAAAAATATAATATTTAGAAGAGAAACAAAAATAGGTCGCAAAGATATTGCGTTATGACTTTGAAATCAACTACAAAAAAGGGAAGAAAAATGTTGTTGCAGATGCACTCTCAAGAAAGGATGAGGATGTGGGAGAACTTCTTTGTTCCATCATTATTATCCAACCAAATTGAATAAATGAAACAAGGTATGAAAGTAAGAATGACAAAGAAGTGTGGGCACTCATTTAAAAGTTGTAGCAATATCCCAGTACATTTGATACATTTATCTGGAAAAATCATTCTTTTTTGTACAAGGATCTCTTATATGTCTATAAGAATTTCCAACTCAAACATAATATTTTTCTAGAATTGTACACCTCTCCCTTAGGAGGGTACTAAATATTTTTAAAAATTTGCCATAGCGTTAAGAACGAATTTGCTTGGGATGGCCTTAAATCTCATATTCAAAAGTTTATGGTGAAAACTTTGGTTTGCCATCAAAATAAAGTTGAGAGAATTAAGACCCTGAGTCTGTTACAACCTTTGTCCATTGCAAGTCAACATTGGGAGGAGGTGTCAATGTATTTTATCACATCTTTATCGAAGTATAATGGAAAGATGGTGGTAGTTGATAAATTATCAAGTATGCACATTTTTGTGCATTATCTCATCCATTTAAATCCAATACGGTTGCTACTACATTTATGGAAACAATTCGATAGCTACATGGAAACCCAAAGATTATTCTAAGCATCAGAGATTCCATTTTTACTGGAAATTCTTAAACGGAATTATTTTCTTGTCTGGGTACTCAGTTAGCTCATATCTCATCTTATCATGCTCAATTGATGGGAAAACTGAGATAGTGAACGAATGTTTGAAATGCTATCTTCATTGATTTGTATAGGATAAATAGACACAATGTGTCAAGTGGTTACCTGTCGCTGAATGTTGGTATATTTCCTTCCATACTGTAGCAAAAACGACCTCATTTATGGAACTTCATGGATATCATCTACAGTCCATCAGATCATCTTTAAGATAAAATTATAATATTCAAGCACTAGAATATCACATCAAGAATAAATAACAAGTTCTCTAACTCTTAAAGGATAACCTCACTTTGGCGAAGAATAGAACGAAACAATAGGGAGATCAACATCGTAGTGAAAGAAGTTTTGATGTAGGTGACTGGGTATTCCTACGACTACAACCATATAAACAATGTCTATTAAGCAAGCTAAGAATGATAATAAGTTATCACAAAGTATTATGGTCTATACAAGGTGTTGCAAAATATTGGTACTATGGCATACAAATTGGAGCTTCTTGCATCTTCCTGAGAGCACCTAGCTTTCCATGTTTCATGCTTAAAGAAGGTTATAGGTTACAACCTCATAGCTCAAAAAATATTTCCAAAACCGGACGAGGAAGGAAAAATCATATCTGAACCTGAAGCAGTCATAGAAACAAGAACTCAAAAACTACAAAATCAATCAATATCAGAGTGTCTGATTAAGTGGAAGAAATTACCCGCTAAATATTTCACATGGGAGGATGAGCATTTTATACAGAATCATCCATAACTACTCAAGCATTGAGGAATTTTTTTTTTTGAGGGAGAGGGGCATGTTAAGTCTCTATAATACTAGTGTATTCCCCCATTATTATTGTCACTGCAGCCCCTTATTGTTATTGTTGTGGCAATGTTGTGTCGGTACTGTCCCCATAGAAGCCCACTATTATTATTGTTGTGCCCTTACATTATTATTGTTATGTTGGCTCTCACTATATTGTGACCCCTTATACTCCTATATATGGAAAGGATGGTTTTTCATTTGTATCATCCAAGAATTATACATTTGTGTAATGTAAACGAGGTTTCCCCCTCGAAGAGGGTTATTTTGAAGTCGTTGATCTATATCTTTTTCTATTTTGTGAGTTGGTTGCACAATAGTTGACATGTTGAGTAGGTATCTGAAGACATGGTATTATATGTGGAAGTATATTTGAGTTGAATAATTTAAAGATTTACATGATGAAAATGACTTTTTCCACCCTTCCATGGCCACCCAATGACACTGCCTAACTATTGTAGTATTTCTTCTTCCTACCCACAATAATCACCTTTAGCTTTCTAATTTCCACCTTTGGCACTACCTCTAGGCCCGATAAGGAGAAACCATGATCCTCTATAGTGTAATTTTTCCATGGTTTCTAAATTAGGACTACGTTAATTTTGTTTTAGTTGTGGAACACATTTATGCATAGATCTAATCATCAAGGATCACTTTATTTGGTTACAACATTTGTATGGATGGATTGAATAAAAGACTAAGTGGGTAGTGGCCTTTGATTTTATATGTGGTGTGAAGTGTAATAAATTTCTATACCATTACATTGGTGAGGGATTGGTTAATGAGAAATGAAAATTCTAGTGTGTTTGTGCATTGAATTAAGGTTAATTATGGGATCTGAGAGTGATGCGTAACTTCCAATATTGGCTTCAGAAGTTCTTATGCACATGATCCAAAACAATGAAGATAAATACATCTTTCTGCATGGATATGAGGAATGATGAGGTAGTACATGTGTAGCTTAGTATAGTGAGGTATTTGTTGAGCATGCGGGCCGAATGTGTACTTACATGAAGCAATAGAAAATTATTGTGAATGGAGATCAAAGTTAAATATGCTTGTAGTAGAGTTTTAATAGATCATATTAGTGGTGATAATGTTGAGAAGAATAGAGGATTTGGGAGATAGATTGGTTGTGGTTCTAGGGACTACTTTACTATTTATGCTGCTATAGTCTTTATTAATATAGAACTAGCTATATTAATGCATGTATTTTCAGCCAGGCTCTTCTTTGGAGGGAAGAACTAGTATATATTTCGTTGGTAGCATGTGTATGGCTAGGTTCATATTTGTTAGAGATTTATTATGTCATATATGTTACTGTGACATTTTTATGGTTGATTCATAGTGAGTTCATCCTAGTATTTGATGAGAAAAGAGTCTGAGTATATGTAGGTTTCTTGAGCTTGAAAAGAGATATTTTATGTAGATGTGTTTTGTGTTTCTTATGAGAAGATATTTTTATGTGGGTCCAATTTCAAATTTTGAAAAGAGACTCACAATTATAAAGATTAGTGGGCCTAGTATGAAAGTGAATGAAATGTCTTCCATAAGAGCTTGAGGGTTAATCACTTTAGTTTCGTGAGTGGTCGTTTGCTCAGGGAGTGATGGCTTCTTTCCAATGGTGTCCAAATAACTATTAGAGGTAGGGACCTCCAGTAGCTTTGGGCCTTAATTAGTATAAGGTGTCTTGCATAGTTGTGGAAGTCATGGTGTTTGTCAAATAGTGTCCTGGAGCGAGTGTTTTCTCGCATGCATAAAAAATCAGGGCTTACAGATTGGTGGTTTCTAGTGCATGATATAAGAAAATAATTTTAATAATAAAAAATGAATACAAATACGAGAGGATGGTGGTTTTTTTCCTGGAAGTGTTCCACCTTATATCTCATATTGTTGTATTTTATATGTTTCTAATTTTATGTTTATGTGTACTAAAGTTTAGATGTCATTCATGGTTTGATTTTTGTTGATTATATTTGGTTCCAATAACTAATGATTCAGTGAAATTGCTGAAGAAAAGGAAAATAAGTTAAAGTGATCCATCATGCACAAGGTTGATTCAATCCCTCGTCTCTTAGTATTTTCAACATCCCAAAATTTTGTATTATAGAAAGGTGTTTTAGGTGTATCTTCAGCATTGGAATGTAGATATGGATACATTTCATCAAGGAGCGATTCTTTTCACTCCTCCAAACTACTAGGTATGGAAAGAGAGTTAGATTTCATTTGTGGGCTTGTGGATCCAATGTTAGGATATTTGGATCAAATTGTGCATTTTGTATGGAGGAGATAACAATAGCAGCAATAATGGAGAGAAGAAGAGAAAAAATAAAAACACGAAGAAGGCCTCATATAAGAAATATTTTTAGTCTAATGAGATTCACCCCTTTCTATGAATGGAGAAGAAAATTACGATGCAGAGAAAATAGAAGAGAAAGGCCTACGAGATTCAGATGTATTTCGACACAACAGATATGAAGGTAAAAATATTCTTGAGTTGTTTCTGGGTTATGTATTAGATAGTTGTCATTACAATCATTCATATATCATCAATCAAGATGAGCATGTTTTTATGTTTCTTAAAGCTAAAAATGAGTTAGCCATGGTTGTAATTAATAAGTTAACCGTTGAGGTACAAATCATAACAACTACATGTAGAGATCAAGAAAAAATCTTGTAGATTTCTTATGAGGAGAATGATCTTAGATTATAAATCCTTAGCATGAAGCTCTGGTTGGAGGAAGCAAAGATAGTTGAATATGTGAAGAGAAGAAAGATAAATGAGAGAGAGGGATGAGTTGAAGAGCTTGACGCTGAAATTGTCACATTAAGAAAGCAGATTGAAGAGATAAATAATGATCTCAAGTAGGAGAAGAGTACAGGGATCTAGCATAATATGTGTAAGGCTTAAAGATATCCCATGATAAAATATGGTCATAGTTTTTAGAAGGGATATTCCAACTAATACACACATACAAAAAATGATGCAAAACATAGAAATCTTGTTGCAGAAAATGGCACCAAAATGGAAAGAAAACAAGGAAGAAAGAAGAATCAAATGTAGTAGCTGAGGAGAGAACTTTGAGGAGCACCTAGTAATAGAACACCATTCACTCAAAGATAATATTATGTTACACCTAACATATTTCAAAAGAGAAATAACATTCCCTCTGCTCCTTTGAGTGATCACATCGAGTGCTACATTTGTCATCATTTTAGACATGTTACATCTAGTTGTAGGAGAAAAATGTACACATATAATTAGTAGTTTAGGTAGCAATGAAAAAAACAACCTTCAGATAAACAAGTTCATAGGTAAACAAGTTCATTTAATGGCTATTGTTTTCCTTTTAACCTATTTATCCATAAGATGATTGATTACAAATATCATGCATCAAAAGGAAGATTGAGCTATTCAAGGCATAGATCTGGTGTAAGCAGTAGGAAATATGACCCTCATTCCTAATATATTAGTCATGTGAGGTGCATGAAAACCTTGATCACATCACTATAGATTGTAATTTTTTTTATTTCTCAAGGAAAATTAGGCAAAGGGTGTAGCAAATGTAAAATACACTTAGTAGAAAACCATATGAGAATATGTAAACTAGGAAGTATCGTATGAAAGTATGTAAGAATAAGGATAAATAGCACGTGAGGGAGGAGTATCTACCCCTGAATACAACACATTATTCTTATATATATATATTCAAAAACGATTGCACAAATGCAAAATGAGGTTTACAGGGTCTCAAGGGGAGTGTATGGAAACAACATGGTAGCATGTAGAAGTAATGAAGAAAAGTTGGAGAAGTAACATGATGTTATTAAGAGCCTAAATTCACATTCAGGTCTATAGGATCAACACAAAGTAAATAACATATATGTGCTCAAGGTGTCCTGTGATTTAAACTAGGGTTTCAAGGCTTGCATATTACTTTCAGATTAATTTAACTCATTTCTTTGTCACAACACCCTACATTGTAATCTGAGTGAAAAAGCATGTGAATCAACATTATTATACTTGCTCATCATCATCATTTGTTGATATGGTTGAGTAACCCTATTATGAGTCATGTAAGGGACAGATATTCATTGACATGAATAGTAGTGAGCCATTTGCATCGGCCATGTATGCAAATTTATATGAAATATATAGGATTGTACTATTCATGATTTTATCATTCAATCTATTGGTTGTGCAGTCCTTGCATTTTGGCATTAATACAAAATATTATTTATTGTAGTCCTATATGCACTTATGTGTGCAATTTTGTAGCCCTCTAATCTCGCTATGCAACATTCTTCTTTATTGTTATCATCGGTCATGTGTTACGTGGAGTCATTGGTCTAGCTTGTGTAGCATCTTGCATGTGGCAAGAAAACAAAGGTAGAGAGAAAATCCTTTGTACAATAGCCATGAAGAGTTATTTGCAACCCCAATACATGTTCAAGGGGAGCATGTTTCAAAAAGAAAAAGGCCTCAATGTTGGCATAGTCATTTATTTCAACTAGTTGGAGAGTAAGCAACATATTTCATTGGGTCTTAATGATTATCTTTCAAGTGTTGTAATTGATCATCCTTCATAAAAAAGAAATTGATATAAAAAATGTTTATATGGTGTCAACATGGTGTTTAAGTAAGTTTAGGATACCCTTTTCCACTAATTTCGAAGGGGGGGAGTGAGCTAACAACTAAAGTGAGAATATGATGTGCTAGCCATCAGTAGAAACAGGATTAGATTGGTGTTTTGTGGTCGAGGGTTGTCATCAATCCCAAAAGCGGAGATTGTCGACAACATCATGTCAGCATTGATGTCAACATTCATTAGTAAGTCAATTGAGTTAGGAATTGATGTTAATAGGTTCATGGCTAGTGTATGAGATTAATGAATGGGATAATGTTTTGGAGGTGTTCACATGTTGCAGAGGTGTCTAAAGACACCATTCTGTAAGGTGAAGTATATATGAGTTGAAAGGTTTTAAGATTTTCATGATTACCATGAGGTCTCGACCTTGCCATAGTCACCCAATAACACCACCTCACTATTGCAGTCTTTCTTCTTATTTCCAATGAAAATTTCATTTTCATAAAAAAGAAATTGATATAAAAAATGTTTATATGGTGTCAACATGGTGTTTAAGTAAGTTTAGGATACCCTTTTCCACTAATTTCGAAGGGGGGGAGTGAGCTAACAACTAAAGTGAGAATGTGATGTTCTAGCCATCAGTAGAAACAGGATTAGATTGGTGTTTTGTGGTCGAGGGTTGTCATCAATCCCAAAAGGGGAGATTGTCGACAACATCATGTCAGCATTGATGTCAACATTCATTAGTAAGTCAATTGAGTTGGGAATTGATGTCAATAGGTTCGTGGCTAGTGTATGAGATTAATGAACGGGATAATGTTTTGGAGGTGTTCACATGTTGCAGAGGCGTCTAAAGACACCATTCTGTAAGGTGAAGTATATATGAGTTGAAAGGTTTTAAGATTTTCATGATTACCATGAGGTCTTGACCTTGCCATAGTCATCCAATAACACCACCTCACTATTGTAGTCTTTCTTCTTATTTCCAATGAAAATTTCATTTTCAGTGTCAACATGTCAGCATTGATGTCAACATTGATGTTAGGCCCCTATACTACTAGTGTAACCCCTTATTGTTATTAGTACAACCCCCTTATTATATTGATCTAGCCATGTAGTGCCCATATTGTCACTATTGTGCCCCATAGAAGCCCACCATTGTTATTATTATGCCTTTACATTATTATTGTTATGTCGGCTCTGATTACATTATGACCCCTTAGACTCCTATATATAGAAAGGAGGTATTTTCATTTGTAATATCCAAGAATTGTTCATTTATGTAATGTAAAGGAGGTTGCCCCCTCAAAGAGGCTGAATTCTAAGGCGTTGATCTATATTTTCTATCTTTTCTTGAGCTGGTTTCATAACATTTGGTATCAGAGCTTTGGATTCTAGGGTTTCGCTGCTCAAAACAGGTCATCATGGAATTTTTGCTATAACGTTTGTTCTGCGATGTTTCAGAAGTCGAAACAAAAATCCATTTGAGAAGACATCGTGCTGAATCTCGGGTCCGAATTTCATATATTTTTGCCCTAAAATTTCGGAGATATGATTTGAGGAATTTGGTCCTTTTGCAAAATCCTGAATTACATTCAAAACAAGTGACCTCGCGAAATCGTAATAACTTTCTCTCTGTGCATCAGATTGAAATTTCATAAAATGGTACAGAACGAGGATGGACTGTAGTTTCTTGTACATACTTTTCAGAGGAAAAGGTCAAAATAGTGACACCTGGCACTTCATACAAGTTCGCTCTTCTAAAAAGGTCTATAATAAGGTCACTATGAGAGATTTGGCATAACTCTTCATTGGAGAATCCAACTGGGGTCAGACAGGTGGCATTGGAAAGAGGACACAGAGAGATACCACAGGTCACAATTTCGGAATTGGATTTTGTGAAAGTACAAAGATACATCAGAGGCAATATCGAGCTCCTACAAAGAAAAAAAATGTGTGTAGGTTGTTTTTAAATTTTTGCTTAAGATTGGTTTGAAAATTTATTTTGAAGGAATTCAAAGGGCTAGTAGAGAATTATTATCGGTAACTGATGCCTTGAGGAAAGAAAATGCAAACACCTAGTAAGGAGCATGAAAGATCTAGCATGACTCATGGAGAAGAGGAAGAAATACTACATGATATATCAAAATTACAAGACCAAGTGCAAAAAATGTCAGCCTCACAAAAGCTAATAGAAGCTAAGATAAATGGCATGGAATCTAAGATAAAGGGCGTGGAAGCTAAGATGGACGATTGCAAGACAGATATGAAGATATACATGGACGATTTGAAGACAGATTTAAAGATAGACATGGACGAATTGAAGATAAATATGAATAATTTGCTACAAGAAATGGTCACTAAGGGTGAGAGAGTAGTAAAGGAAACACATGATGAGAACAAAAGAAATGTTAATCATGATTCCATAGACTCTAATGTGGGATTGAAGACCCATCATATTCCAAAAATCGATATGAGGAAGTTTGATGTCAAGGATCCCGCAACATGGATATTACAGATGGAGCAATTTTTCGATCTCAATAATGTGCAAAACACACAAAAGGTA
>APFE031061596.1:31155-41595 GCA_000404065.3 Pinus taeda | reverse complement strand
TTTTTTTAAATTTTTTGGGAAGGAAAGGAATTTGAATTAAGGGGTATCGCAAGGAAGCCACGAAATATAATCAACTTTAATGACATGAAAAATATCCTAAAGAAAGAAAAATGAGGCATAATTGCACAATTATGTTCACTAGAGGTTCCCACATCGAAACCATCTATTTCCTCAAATCTCCAAAAAGACTTGGATAATAATTCCTAGTTATTTGAGACTCCCAAAGGCCTCCCACCTATTCATGATCATGATCATGCTATTCTTTCGATTCCAGGAATTTCTCCTCCAAATATAAGGCCTTACAGATATCCCTATGCCCAAAAGAGTGAAATTGGTTGTATGGTTGAAAAAATGCTAGAGGTTAGAATAATTCAACCTATTCAAAGTTATTTCTCTACTCTAGTAGTATTGTTGCACAATAAGGATAGATCATGGCACATGTTTCTAGATTATAGGAAACATCAAAAAGCTCACTATTAAATATAAATTTCCCATTCCTATCATTGGTGTACTATTGGGTGAATTACATGAAGCAATTTACTTCACCAAGTTGGATCTTCATTCAAGATATCATCAAATTAGAATGAAGAGTGAATACATTCCAAAAACAACATTCAGAACTCATGAGGATCATTATGAATTTTTGGTGATGCCTTTTGGTATTACCAATGCACCTTCTACATTTCAAGGCTTGATGAATTCCATTTTCAAACACCTAGAAAATTTATTTTAGTATTTTTTGATGATATACTAATCCACAACAAGTCTTGGAAGGATCATGATCAACATGTTGAAAGGGTACTCAAACTATTGTAGGAGAAAAAATTATATGCAAGGACCTGCAAATGTTTCTTTGGAGTATAGGACGTGGAATATCTAGGTCATATTGTATCTCATGAAGGTGTTAAGGTAGACCCTAGCAAAATTAAAGCCATTACGGAATGGAAAATTCTAACATCCATAAAGCATCTGCAAGGATTTCTTTGGTTCACAAGGTATTATCGCAAGTTTGTTAAGAATTATGGGATAATAGTAGCAGATCTAACAACATTACTAAATAAAGATGCACTTTCTTGGACTCTAGAAGAAATTAAGGCCTCTCAACATCTTAAAGAGGCAATGTGCCAAGCATTGGTCTGAGCTACACCAGACTTCAAAAAAACATTTATTATGGAATGTTACGACTTGGGAAATGGAATTGGTGTTGTTTTAATGAAAGAAGGAATACCCGTTGATTTTGAAAGTTGTCCAATTGAAGGAAAGTATTTACACAAAGATATTTATGAGAAGGAAATGTTAACAATACTACATGCACGTAAGAAATGGAAACCTTACCGAATGGGAAGACACTTCAAGGTAAAAATGGATTATTATAATATTAAATATTTTTTAGAAAAAATATAATATTTAGAAGAGAAACAAAAATAGGTCGCAAAGATATTGCGTTATGACTTTGAAATCAACTACAAAAAAGGGAAGAAAAATGTTGTTGCAGATGCACTCTCAAGAAAGGATGAGGATGTGGGAGAACTTCTTTGTTCCATCATTATTATCCAACCAAATTGAATAAATGAAACAAGGTATGAAAGTAAGAATGACAAAGAAGTGTGGGCACTCATTTAAAAGTTGTAGCAATATCCCAGTACATTTGATACATTTATCTGGAAAAATCATTCTTTTTTGTACAAGGATCTCTTATATGTCTATAAGAATTTCCAACTCAAACATAATATTTTTCTAGAATTGTACACCTCTCCCTTAGGAGGGTACTAAATATTTTTAAAAATTTGCCATAGCGTTAAGAACGAATTTGCTTGGGATGGCCTTAAATCTCATATTCAAAAGTTTATGGTGAAAACTTTGGTTTGCCATCAAAATAAAGTTGAGAGAATTAAGACCCTGAGTCTGTTACAACCTTTGTCCATTGCAAGTCAACATTGGGAGGAGGTGTCAATGTATTTTATCACATCTTTATCGAAGTATAATGGAAAGATGGTGGTAGTTGATAAATTATCAAGTATGCACATTTTTGTGCATTATCTCATCCATTTAAATCCAATACGGTTGCTACTACATTTATGGAAACAATTCGATAGCTACATGGAAACCCAAAGATTATTCTAAGCATCAGAGATTCCATTTTTACTGGAAATTCTTAAACGGAATTATTTTCTTGTCTGGGTACTCAGTTAGCTCATATCTCATCTTATCATGCTCAATTGATGGGAAAACTGAGATAGTGAACGAATGTTTGAAATGCTATCTTCATTGATTTGTATAGGATAAATAGACACAATGTGTCAAGTGGTTACCTGTCGCTGAATGTTGGTATATTTCCTTCCATACTGTAGCAAAAACGACCTCATTTATGGAACTTCATGGATATCATCTACAGTCCATCAGATCATCTTTAAGATAAAATTATAATATTCAAGCACTAGAATATCACATCAAGAATAAATAACAAGTTCTCTAACTCTTAAAGGATAACCTCACTTTGGCGAAGAATAGAACGAAACAATAGGGAGATCAACATCGTAGTGAAAGAAGTTTTGATGTAGGTGACTGGGTATTCCTACGACTACAACCATATAAACAATGTCTATTAAGCAAGCTAAGAATGATAATAAGTTATCACAAAGTATTATGGTCTATACAAGGTGTTGCAAAATATTGGTACTATGGCATACAAATTGGAGCTTCTTGCATCTTCCTGAGAGCACCTAGCTTTCCATGTTTCATGCTTAAAGAAGGTTATAGGTTACAACCTCATAGCTCAAAAAATATTTCCAAAACCGGACGAGGAAGGAAAAATCATATCTGAACCTGAAGCAGTCATAGAAACAAGAACTCAAAAACTACAAAATCAATCAATATCAGAGTGTCTGATTAAGTGGAAGAAATTACCCGCTAAATATTTCACATGGGAGGATGAGCATTTTATACAGAATCATCCATAACTACTCAAGCATTGAGGAATTTTTTTTTTTGAGGGAGAGGGGCATGTTAAGTCTCTATAATACTAGTGTATTCCCCCATTATTATTGTCACTGCAGCCCCTTATTGTTATTGTTGTGGCAATGTTGTGTCGGTACTGTCCCCATAGAAGCCCACTATTATTATTGTTGTGCCCTTACATTATTATTGTTATGTTGGCTCTCACTATATTGTGACCCCTTATACTCCTATATATGGAAAGGATGGTTTTTCATTTGTATCATCCAAGAATTATACATTTGTGTAATGTAAACGAGGTTTCCCCCTCGAAGAGGGTTATTTTGAAGTCGTTGATCTATATCTTTTTCTATTTTGTGAGTTGGTTGCACAATAGTTGACATGTTGAGTAGGTATCTGAAGACATGGTATTATATGTGGAAGTATATTTGAGTTGAATAATTTAAAGATTTACATGATGAAAATGACTTTTTCCACCCTTCCATGGCCACCCAATGACACTGCCTAACTATTGTAGTATTTCTTCTTCCTACCCACAATAATCACCTTTAGCTTTCTAATTTCCACCTTTGGCACTACCTCTAGGCCCGATAAGGAGAAACCATGATCCTCTATAGTGTAATTTTTCCATGGTTTCTAAATTAGGACTACGTTAATTTTGTTTTAGTTGTGGAACACATTTATGCATAGATCTAATCATCAAGGATCACTTTATTTGGTTACAACATTTGTATGGATGGATTGAATAAAAGACTAAGTGGGTAGTGGCCTTTGATTTTATATGTGGTGTGAAGTGTAATAAATTTCTATACCATTACATTGGTGAGGGATTGGTTAATGAGAAATGAAAATTCTAGTGTGTTTGTGCATTGAATTAAGGTTAATTATGGGATCTGAGAGTGATGCGTAACTTCCAATATTGGCTTCAGAAGTTCTTATGCACATGATCCAAAACAATGAAGATAAATACATCTTTCTGCATGGATATGAGGAATGATGAGGTAGTACATGTGTAGCTTAGTATAGTGAGGTATTTGTTGAGCATGCGGGCCGAATGTGTACTTACATGAAGCAATAGAAAATTATTGTGAATGGAGATCAAAGTTAAATATGCTTGTAGTAGAGTTTTAATAGATCATATTAGTGGTGATAATGTTGAGAAGAATAGAGGATTTGGGAGATAGATTGGTTGTGGTTCTAGGGACTACTTTACTATTTATGCTGCTATAGTCTTTATTAATATAGAACTAGCTATATTAATGCATGTATTTTCAGCCAGGCTCTTCTTTGGAGGGAAGAACTAGTATATATTTCGTTGGTAGCATGTGTATGGCTAGGTTCATATTTGTTAGAGATTTATTATGTCATATATGTTACTGTGACATTTTTATGGTTGATTCATAGTGAGTTCATCCTAGTATTTGATGAGAAAAGAGTCTGAGTATATGTAGGTTTCTTGAGCTTGAAAAGAGATATTTTATGTAGATGTGTTTTGTGTTTCTTATGAGAAGATATTTTTATGTGGGTCCAATTTCAAATTTTGAAAAGAGACTCACAATTATAAAGATTAGTGGGCCTAGTATGAAAGTGAATGAAATGTCTTCCATAAGAGCTTGAGGGTTAATCACTTTAGTTTCGTGAGTGGTCGTTTGCTCAGGGAGTGATGGCTTCTTTCCAATGGTGTCCAAATAACTATTAGAGGTAGGGACCTCCAGTAGCTTTGGGCCTTAATTAGTATAAGGTGTCTTGCATAGTTGTGGAAGTCATGGTGTTTGTCAAATAGTGTCCTGGAGCGAGTGTTTTCTCGCATGCATAAAAAATCAGGGCTTACAGATTGGTGGTTTCTAGTGCATGATATAAGAAAATAATTTTAATAATAAAAAAAATGAATACAAATACGAGAGGATGGTGGTTTTTTTCCTGGAAGTGTTCCACCTTATATCTCATATTGTTGTATTTTATATGTTTCTAATTTTATGTTTATGTGTACTAAAGTTTAGATGTCATTCATGGTTTGATTTTTGTTGATTATATTTGGTTCCAATAACTAATGATTCAGTGAAATTGCTGAAGAAAAGGAAAATAAGTTAAAGTGATCCATCATGCACAAGGTTGATTCAATCCCTCGTCTCTTAGTATTTTCAACATCCCAAAATTTTGTATTATAGAAAGGTGTTTTAGGTGTATCTTCAGCATTGGAATGTAGATATGGATACATTTCATCAAGGAGCGATTCTTTTCACTCCTCCAAACTACTAGGTATGGAAAGAGAGTTAGATTTCATTTGTGGGCTTGTGGATCCAATGTTAGGATATTTGGATCAAATTGTGCATTTTGTATGGAGGAGATAACAATAGCAGCAATAATGGAGAGAAGAAGAGAAAAAATAAAAACACGAAGAAGGCCTCATATAAGAAATATTTTTAGTCTAATGAGATTCACCCCTTTCTATGAATGGAGAAGAAAATTACGATGCAGAGAAAATAGAAGAGAAAGGCCTACGAGATTCAGATGTATTTCGACACAACAGATATGAAGGTAAAAATATTCTTGAGTTGTTTCTGGGTTATGTATTAGATAGTTGTCATTACAATCATTCATATATCATCAATCAAGATGAGCATGTTTTTATGTTTCTTAAAGCTAAAAATGAGTTAGCCATGGTTGTAATTAATAAGTTAACCGTTGAGGTACAAATCATAACAACTACATGTAGAGATCAAGAAAAAATCTTGTAGATTTCTTATGAGGAGAATGATCTTAGATTATAAATCCTTAGCATGAAGCTCTGGTTGGAGGAAGCAAAGATAGTTGAATATGTGAAGAGAAGAAAGATAAATGAGAGAGAGGGATGAGTTGAAGAGCTTGACGCTGAAATTGTCACATTAAGAAAGCAGATTGAAGAGATAAATAATGATCTCAAGTAGGAGAAGAGTACAGGGATCTAGCATAATATGTGTAAGGCTTAAAGATATCCCATGATAAAATATGGTCATAGTTTTTAGAAGGGATATTCCAACTAATACACACATACAAAAAATGATGCAAAACATAGAAATCTTGTTGCAGAAAATGGCACCAAAATGGAAAGAAAACAAGGAAGAAAGAAGAATCAAATGTAGTAGCTGAGGAGAGAACTTTGAGGAGCACCTAGTAATAGAACACCATTCACTCAAAGATAATATTATGTTACACCTAACATATTTCAAAAGAGAAATAACATTCCCTCTGCTCCTTTGAGTGATCACATCGAGTGCTACATTTGTCATCATTTTAGACATGTTACATCTAGTTGTAGGAGAAAAATGTACACATATAATTAGTAGTTTAGGTAGCAATGAAAAAAACAACCTTCAGATAAACAAGTTCATAGGTAAACAAGTTCATTTAATGGCTATTGTTTTCCTTTTAACCTATTTATCCATAAGATGATTGATTACAAATATCATGCATCAAAAGGAAGATTGAGCTATTCAAGGCATAGATCTGGTGTAAGCAGTAGGAAATATGACCCTCATTCCTAATATATTAGTCATGTGAGGTGCATGAAAACCTTGATCACATCACTATAGATTGTAATTTTTTTTATTTCTCAAGGAAAATTAGGCAAAGGGTGTAGCAAATGTAAAATACACTTAGTAGAAAACCATATGAGAATATGTAAACTAGGAAGTATCGTATGAAAGTATGTAAGAATAAGGATAAATAGCACGTGAGGGAGGAGTATCTACCCCTGAATACAACACATTATTCTTATATATATATATTCAAAAACGATTGCACAAATGCAAAATGAGGTTTACAGGGTCTCAAGGGGAGTGTATGGAAACAACATGGTAGCATGTAGAAGTAATGAAGAAAAGTTGGAGAAGTAACATGATGTTATTAAGAGCCTAAATTCACATTCAGGTCTATAGGATCAACACAAAGTAAATAACATATATGTGCTCAAGGTGTCCTGTGATTTAAACTAGGGTTTCAAGGCTTGCATATTACTTTCAGATTAATTTAACTCATTTCTTTGTCACAACACCCTACATTGTAATCTGAGTGAAAAAGCATGTGAATCAACATTATTATACTTGCTCATCATCATCATTTGTTGATATGGTTGAGTAACCCTATTATGAGTCATGTAAGGGACAGATATTCATTGACATGAATAGTAGTGAGCCATTTGCATCGGCCATGTATGCAAATTTATATGAAATATATAGGATTGTACTATTCATGATTTTATCATTCAATCTATTGGTTGTGCAGTCCTTGCATTTTGGCATTAATACAAAATATTATTTATTGTAGTCCTATATGCACTTATGTGTGCAATTTTGTAGCCCTCTAATCTCGCTATGCAACATTCTTCTTTATTGTTATCATCGGTCATGTGTTACGTGGAGTCATTGGTCTAGCTTGTGTAGCATCTTGCATGTGGCAAGAAAACAAAGGTAGAGAGAAAATCCTTTGTACAATAGCCATGAAGAGTTATTTGCAACCCCAATACATGTTCAAGGGGAGCATGTTTCAAAAAGAAAAAGGCCTCAATGTTGGCATAGTCATTTATTTCAACTAGTTGGAGAGTAAGCAACATATTTCATTGGGTCTTAATGATTATCTTTCAAGTGTTGTAATTGATCATCCTTCATAAAAAAGAAATTGATATAAAAAATGTTTATATGGTGTCAACATGGTGTTTAAGTAAGTTTAGGATACCCTTTTCCACTAATTTCGAAGGGGGGGAGTGAGCTAACAACTAAAGTGAGAATATGATGTGCTAGCCATCAGTAGAAACAGGATTAGATTGGTGTTTTGTGGTCGAGGGTTGTCATCAATCCCAAAAGCGGAGATTGTCGACAACATCATGTCAGCATTGATGTCAACATTCATTAGTAAGTCAATTGAGTTAGGAATTGATGTTAATAGGTTCATGGCTAGTGTATGAGATTAATGAATGGGATAATGTTTTGGAGGTGTTCACATGTTGCAGAGGTGTCTAAAGACACCATTCTGTAAGGTGAAGTATATATGAGTTGAAAGGTTTTAAGATTTTCATGATTACCATGAGGTCTCGACCTTGCCATAGTCACCCAATAACACCACCTCACTATTGCAGTCTTTCTTCTTATTTCCAATGAAAATTTCATTTTCATAAAAAAGAAATTGATATAAAAAATGTTTATATGGTGTCAACATGGTGTTTAAGTAAGTTTAGGATACCCTTTTCCACTAATTTCGAAGGGGGGGAGTGAGCTAACAACTAAAGTGAGAATGTGATGTTCTAGCCATCAGTAGAAACAGGATTAGATTGGTGTTTTGTGGTCGAGGGTTGTCATCAATCCCAAAAGGGGAGATTGTCGACAACATCATGTCAGCATTGATGTCAACATTCATTAGTAAGTCAATTGAGTTGGGAATTGATGTCAATAGGTTCGTGGCTAGTGTATGAGATTAATGAACGGGATAATGTTTTGGAGGTGTTCACATGTTGCAGAGGCGTCTAAAGACACCATTCTGTAAGGTGAAGTATATATGAGTTGAAAGGTTTTAAGATTTTCATGATTACCATGAGGTCTTGACCTTGCCATAGTCATCCAATAACACCACCTCACTATTGTAGTCTTTCTTCTTATTTCCAATGAAAATTTCATTTTCAGTGTCAACATGTCAGCATTGATGTCAACATTGATGTTAGGCCCCTATACTACTAGTGTAACCCCTTATTGTTATTAGTACAACCCCCTTATTATATTGATCTAGCCATGTAGTGCCCATATTGTCACTATTGTGCCCCATAGAAGCCCACCATTGTTATTATTATGCCTTTACATTATTATTGTTATGTCGGCTCTGATTACATTATGACCCCTTAGACTCCTATATATAGAAAGGAGGTATTTTCATTTGTAATATCCAAGAATTGTTCATTTATGTAATGTAAAGGAGGTTGCCCCCTCGAAGAGGCTGAATTCTAAGGCGTTGATCTATATTTTCTATCTTTTCTTGAGCTGGTTTCATAACATTTGGTATCAGAGCTTTGGATTCTAGGGTTTCGCTGCTCCAAACCGGTCATTGTGGCATTTTCGCTATAACTTTTCTTCTATGACGTTTCAGAAGTCGCAAAAAAACCCATTTGAGAAGAAATCGCCTTGAACCTTGGGTCAGAATTTCAGAGCTTTTCACGCGATATTTGCGGAGATATGATCTGAGGAAGTTGGTCTTTTTGCGGACTCCTGAATTACATTCAAAACAGGTGACCTGGGGAAAATTGTCATAACTTTCTCTCTGAGAATCGGATTGAAATTTCGTAGGAATGTACAGAAAGAGGACGGACTTTAGTTTCTTGTGTGCATTTTTTAGATCCAAAGGTCGAAACAGGGACTCGTGGCACGTCGTACAAGTTCGCTCTACTGAACTAGTCTATAATCAAGTCACTGTGGGAGATTTCGCATAACTCTTCCTTTGAGAATCCAATTTGGGTCAGACTTGTGGCATTGGAAAGAGGACACAGAGGGCTACTATAGGTCGCAATTTCAGAACTTAAAGATCTGAAAGTAAAGAGTTACAGTCATTTCAAGGTCGTGCTCCTAAAATCAAGAAAAAGCAAGATGAGGAAGTTTGATGGCAAGGATCCGGTAAATTGGATACGTCAGATGGAGAAATATTTTGATCTACATGGTGTACCACTGTTACAAAAGGTATGTATTGCATCTTCATATTTAGAACCGGATCAATTTTTATGGTATAAAGGGCTTTGTTCTCGTAAAAAACTTGTTACGTGGTCAATTTTCACGGAGGAAATGATAGCACATTATGAGGATACAAAGAGCAACACCTTCTTTAGAGAAACACCAGAACAATTGGAAATAGTAAAAGGGATTTGCTACATATTGGAAAGTAAAACTATGGCAACAAGGAAGTCTACCCCTCACAACTATAAAGATGGAAGTGTTGTTTCTCCTAGCCTTCCACAACCTACAAGGGTTACACCACAACAATTGGAAGAAAAAAGAGAAAAAGGGCTTTGTTACAATTGTGATAGCAAATGCACGAAAGGTCATAAGTGTGTTGAGAAGAAATTATTTTACATAGATTATGAAGATGAGGAAGAAAAGGATCAAGAAACATCAAAAGAAGAGGATATACGGCAGGACCCCACCCCAGAGAAAGAAGAAATGAATCAAACCATATCTTGTAAAGCAGTGGCAAGAATTACCACTCCTCAAACTCTCAAGATAGAAGGACATATCAAGAAGAAAATGGTGCAAGAAGTGAAAGATCACATCACGAAAGAAGAAATGAATCAAACCATATCTTGTAAAGCAGTGGCAAGAATTACCACTCCTCAAACTCTCAAGATAGAAGGACATATCAAGAAGAAAATGGTGCAAGAAGTGAAAGATCACATCACGAAAGAAGAAATAAATCCAACCATATCTTGTAATTCATTGGTCGAAATTACCACTCCTCAAACTATCAAGATAGAAG
>APFE031061596.1:0-31135 GCA_000404065.3 Pinus taeda | reverse complement strand
CCAGATTGGATAAACGAAGCAAGGGATGAATGGAAGAAGGACGAAGAAGTATGGCCACTTATTCAAAAGTTGCAAACGATCCCAATTCAAACAATATTTCCAGAAATTGAAGAGGAAGGAAAAATCATATTGGAACCTGGAGCAGTCACAGAAACAAGAACCCGACAGCTACGAAATCGATCAATTTCAGAGTATATCATCAAGTGGAAGAACTTACCCGCTGAAGATTCCATAGGGGAGGACAAGAATTTTATACAAAAGCATCAAGAACTACTCAAGCGTTGAGGACAACGCTTTTGGAAGGAGAGGGGCATGTTAGGCCCCTATACTACTAGTGTAACCCCTTATTGTTATTAGTACAACCCCCTTATTATATTGATGTACCCATGTAGTGCCCATACTGTCACTATTGTGCCCCATAGAAGCCCACCATTGTTATTATTGTGCCCATACATTATTATTGTTATGTCGGCTCTGATTACATTATGACCCCTTAGACTCCTATATATAGAAAGGAGGTATTTTCATTTGTAATATCTAAGAATTGTTCATTTATGTAATGTAAAGGAGGTTTCCCCCTCGAAGAGGCTGAATTCTAAGGCGTTGATCAATCTTTTCTATCTTTTCTAGAGTTGGTTTCATAACAGGGGGAGTGAGCTAACAACTAAAGTGAGAATGTGATGTGCTAGCCATCAATAGAAACATGATTAGATTGGTGTTTTGTGGTCGAGGGTTGTCATCAATCCCAAAAGGGGAGATTGTCAACAACACATCATGTCAGCATTGATGTCAACATTCATTAGTAATTCAATTGAGTTGGGAATTGATGTCAATAGGTTCGTGGCTAGTGTATGACATTAATGAACGGGATAATGTTTTGGAGGTGTTCACATGTTGCAGAGCCGTCTAAAGACACCATTCTGTCAGGTGAAGTATATATGAGTTGAAAGGTTTTAAGATTTTCATGATTACCATGAGGTCTCGACCTTGCCATAGTCACCCAATAACACCACCTCACTATTGCAGTCTTTCTTCTTATTTCCAATGAAAATTTCATTTCCTTTGATGTTTTTTTCCTACGACATTTCCTATAGGTGGAAAAAATAAAAATCATGAGTTTATATTGTGGAATTTTCCCATGGTTTTGAAGCAAGACCATGCTGATATAGTTTTAGTTGTGGAACACATTTATATGTATATCATGTCATCACATATCATTTCATTTTGTCATAACATTTGTATGAATGCATTAATTAGAATACTAAGTGGGTTAGTGGCTTGTGATTTGGTCTATGGTGTCAATCTTAATAAATTTCTATATCATTACATGAGTGATGGGTTGGTTAATGAGGGGTTACAATTCTAGTGCTTTGGTGCAACAAGTTAGAGTTTAATTATGGGATTTGAGTGTGATGTGTAGACTTAAATGTTGGATTAAGAAGACTGAGTGCACATGAGTAAAAAAATAAATGAAGACAAATACACATCTGTGCATCGATCTAAGGAATGATGAGATAATGCAATGATAATACAGTATAGTGAGTGATTTGTTTAGCATGAGGGATAAATGTGTGCACACATGAAGTGAAAAAGAATTACTGCGTGTGGAGATTAGATTTAAAGATGCATGTAGTATATTTTTGACATAGAATATTGACAAGGATAGTGTTGGGAATAATAGATGATTTTTTATCTAATTTGGTTGTGGTTGTAGGGATCACTTTTCTATGTATTCCAATGTAGTCATTACTAATATACAATTGATTATAGTAATGAATCTATTGTTAGCTAGAGTATTGCTTGGAGGACAAAGTGAGTTTATATGTTGCCAGTAGTGTGTGTTGGTTGAGTGCCTATTTGTTAGAGATGTATTGTTTCAAATGTGTTGTTATGAAATTTTGTATGGCTAAGTCATGGTGAGTTAATGCTAATTTTTTATTTGAAAATTGTTCTCATATATGTATGCTGCTTGATATTGTAAAGGGAAATTCATACATGTTTTTGTTGTTTATGAGCGGAATTTTAGGTGGGTCCAGTCCAAAAATTATGAAACATGCCTCACAGTTGTTTTTCAGAGATCATTGGGCCCAATATGAAAAGGAATGAAATATTTTTCACAAGAGTGTGAGGGTTAGGGAATTTATTGTAGTGAGTGGTTTCTTGCTCAGCGATTGTTGGATTCTTTCCAATGTTGGGCAGAGAATTGCTAGAGGGAGGGGTCTCCAATGGTATAGGGATGGTAGCAGGTGGTGGCCTACATAGTTGTGGAATTGCTGGGTTCCATCAGGTTCTGGCATGGAGCAAGTCATTGTTCACATGCATCACATGTGGATGATTGCACACCAATTGTGTCTAGTGCATGATCTATGAGAATAATATTGAAAATAATAAGAAGAAGACAATGACAAGAAGATGGCGGATTTTCTCCTAGAAGAGTTTCGACCTAATATCCTATGTTGATGTGTTTTATGTGTTGTTTCTCTTATGGTTACCTATATTGATGTTTACATGTTGTTTATGATTTGATTATTGTTTATTATATTTGGTGTTTCTAGCTAAAAATTATGTTAATTGGTAAATAAAAGGAAAAAAATTGTTAGAGTGATCCATCATGCACAATATTGATTCATGCCCCCTCACCCCCCAAATATTTTCAAGATCACAACATAGGGATGGAAATTTCAAATTTATGGAGGCATGCGAACTAGCCTATGATGTAATACTATGAATTAGGTTCATTAGAGGGATTATAGTGTGTTGTATTAGAAACCCTAGTAGTAGGTAATACGATATATACCATTTTTTACCATAATAGCCCTCATGAAAATTTCATGTAATAAAAGTTAATAAAGGAAAAATAAGACCACAGGTAAGGGAAACTTAATATAAGTTACAAGTTGGGCAAATATATCCTAGTGGGAATCACTAGATATGTGTTTCAGCTAAGGAAACTTGTCAAAGGCCAAGGAAAAGGCATTAAAATGCAAAAAGGAATTTTTGGCACATTGTTTATGAAAATAAAGGAAATTAGGAGAAAAGTGTGAAATGTCACAGGTTGCATGTCAGAAGGAAAATAATGGAAAATGAAGAAAATAGAAGCCTCATTAATAAAACAGCATCTGAGGATTAGTGGGAAAGATTTTTCCCAACCTTTTGTTAGTTCGAGTTTGTAGCTCTTTCATTACTCGCTCTCTCTCTCTCACTCTTGGTGACTTAGATTTTTCTTGGAGCACTCTAGCTTTGGATCAAGGAAGGAAAAGCAAGCAAAGGGAAAGAAGGGAAAGTAAGCATTAAGGAAGAGGAGCAAGATCAAATAGCTTCAGTATGAATACTTGCATACAACCTTTTGCATGTGTGATTTCCTAGCTGGTTTGGACATGCATGGATTTGCATGTTCGTCCATGGTTCTCTTGCTATCAGTCGCATGGTTTTGATAGGTTATGATAATGGTTATTAGCCTAGCCGTACCTTTTTCCTAATGCCATGGTATGTTGGGATATTTATCTCGGTTTTGAGTTTTGGTTTTCCAAATTGATGTTGGATTCCGAGGCAAACGTGGTCTCAAGGTTCATTTCCCGAAAAGCCTAGGAATCCCTTCACTGATTTTGGAGGTATACATGGTAAAGCCTTAGGAAGAAGTATCAGTTTAGGGCCTAGTGATCAGTGTTTAGATTATGGTAAAGCCTAAGAGAGTGGTCTCGGTTTAGGGCCTAGTGACCAAAGATTGGATTGATGTAAATATTGATAGACAAGGAGATGGAAAATTCCTCATGGATAGTGATGGATTTTGGATGGCATTCCATGTTTGGTTTGGTTGTGATCATAACACCTGCCTTAGTTTGATCACAATTTAGTGAGGGTGGAGGTGGTTTAACCTCTAGATTACCCTGGTTGTTCTTGGATCGATTTTTATATGAGATCCCATATTCATGCATGGAATATGACAGGGGGGTTGAAATGCTGAAAGAGAGATTTTGTTTAGCCATGTCTAGGATAGTGAGGTAGAACGTGGAAGTCCTAAACATGGTAAGATTTTCCTATTATTAATAAAAGATAAGTCCTCTTAATTTTTCACTGATTTATATGTGGATTTAATGGTTGTCACATCTCTGATATTTATATGGTTTTATGCTAGTTATAAGTATGGTTAAATGATGGGTTCATTTCATGGTAATTTCGTGTATTTACTTGTAATTATTGAATGGATGGATGCAAGACCTAATTGATGATATAATAGTTCAATGGAGAAGGAGGTTATCCTTATGGTAATGTTTCATAAGTCCTTTCAATCATTTATCTTGTGTCTTGTATCCTAGACCTATAGGTTGCATTAGTACCAGGGGTTGGACAGAATGTTAGTCCCGGTTGGGGATGCTCGAGCCTGGTCTTGGTGTTGTTTCTTGATTTATCGACATTTTTATCATGCATTTGATGGATTCTAAAGGTTGTAGCAACTTCTGGGTGGAGCCCAAGATTCTAGGATAGAAAAATGGCTCAAATGTCGAGGTCGTTGGCACAAGTCTACTGAGAAATGTCCAGAGTTGTTGGCACTTAGGCCTATGAGAGGTAATTTGGGTTTTTGGGAATTGTCATTCCTATAGCATGAGAGAAACCAGTGGTTAAGAGGCTTCAATCATCAATGGGACTCATGAAATGTCTCATAAGGGTGTTGTTGTTGATGTGGATGAGTTTGTCTAATATGTTTCATCTATTTCATTTCATTAAGGTCACAAAGGAAGTTGAATCCCTTACAATAACTTTTTTCATCGCATCTTTACCCTGGATGGTATGTTACTTGGGTGGACCTTAGAGCAAGGGGTGTTACAGATTTTTATCAGAGTGTGGTTATGCCCTCATTTGGTGAAGGTGCTCAATAATGTATGCATGTCAATTTCAGGTGTGTCTCTTACACTTACATTCGATGTGTTTTCTACATTGCATCATGTTGATCATGATCATAGAAAGGTTGTCATGAGGAACTTGATGGTATTTTGTGGGATGCATCATAAGAAGTATTTTATAGGTTTCATATGGTTATATGTCACTTTCATGTTGATTATATATCACTTGCATACATCCTTGTATGTCAGGTGAATTATTGAATGTTTTGATTACATGTATGTTGAGGGCCAAAAATGTCTGCCTCAACATTGGGGAATAACCACCCGTTCCAGACCTTAAAGCAACTCCTTTTCCATTTGGATTAGTAGCTCCGACTTGTTTAACTAGGTTCAATTACCTTTTCCCTATCACTATTTGTCTACGATGTATCTTCAACTACCAATAGATAGGGATATTAGATCATTTCTTCTTGCTGATCGGGCAAGAGAATGACTCTTAAGCTGATTTGGGTTCAGCCAAGCCACAACTAAAATTTTTCCTCTTTTAGAAGAGGACTTAAAAGAATTTAGAACTTAATCTAAATGCAACATTATTCTATAATGCAAGAAAAATAAACTAATGCTAATCCTATCTCAATTAGGTAGATATAGATCGAGCCCAACTAAGAGCAAGAAAATTAAATGATGAGGATTTAAATATCTTTGACTTTTAGTTGATATCAAGATAAAAAAGTAGTTCAATTAACTAACATTTGTGGATATTGAAACACATCCTATTGAGACCTCTTAACTGAAATAATAAACTAACAACAATTAGGGAGTAGTTCACAAAGTTGATAATTATTGTCACATCATCAAATCCAATAATTAAACAGTAATATGCAAAAATAGTTTGCAACACATCACTATTTAATAAATTAGTTTTATAAGACAGATTTCTGAGTAAATAGTTACTCAGAAATAAGAATTTAACCCATAAGAGAAGAGATCCATAATAATAATATTGAGACAAATTACCCATATCAACACAAACGCACAAACATGAATAAAATCACACATTCTTGTTATCATAAAAATGAAACTAGTATTTGAAACAGTAGTATTATAAATACCAATTTATTGCATCCATTTCTCTGACCTTGGTCTCGAACAGCCCTTTACATTGCTCAAACTTATGTTTTCAAAACTAGAGTTTCAATAGTGCAAACTTTGCCCATCATACATAATTCAAGATACAAAGGAGAGATACTCAATAATCCTCAGATCTGAGATTTTCTCTCCTCCCTCCTCCCTCCTATAACTCTAAATTCCTATTGCATAAGTGCTTTTAGAAGTCCAAAATTACAGAGGAGAGGAACCCCTTAATTACATTCTGCAATCTACCATTCAGAATGTTTCCAAAGGTATTTTTTTTAGAGGAAATTTTGTTAAAGAAAAATCTACTCAATCCAATTTTATTTGCTCAAAATTCCAATCATGAATTGTTGGAACACTTCCATTGATTGAGATCATTTTCTCCATATCTCTTCTATTGTTTTATTGCAAAATGAAATCAAAATAAATTAAGATGCAAAAATAAAATCAAGCGATTTCTAGAATTTAAAACAAATCCAATCAAATATAATTAATTAATTGAAAAGGAAACCTGAGCTTTTTATTGATGCATATGATGATTTTAATTGACCAAAGATATTATTGATGAATGACTCTGCAATTATAAGAGACTTGGGAAAATGAAAATGAAAAAAATAAAACTCAGAAAATTGATTTTGTTAAAAAATTTGGAGCTTGATTCTCTACCTATTTTTAGACCCAATGAATGACCAAATCTGTCCATGAATCCTCCACAAAAATGTTCTCCTTGATTTTATATCTCCAATGAGCCATCCTGTGCCTCATTTGGCCAAGTAAAACTCAATCTATGAGCCTTCAAAGTTGATGAGTCAAATCTGGCATAATTCCGGAAATTTTGTTGTTGGGCTAAAAATCATAATTTTAATTAAAAAGTGTAATCCTAAATTAGACTTTAATTATCTAATAGTTAATTCTAATTTAATTGTTAATCATAAACTAAACTAATTACTTAATAAACTATTTCTTAATTATATTAATCTAATTAATAATTAATTTTAATTAAATTAAATTAATTATATTTTATATATTAATTAATTTAAAATTTGATATTAAATACTAAATATCTATTTTTACGCTATAAGGTGTCTCCCTTTGAAAGGAATTGCCCTAGCCACTATCGTGTCCTATTGTTGACTGTGGATTTGTGGTGTTAGATGATTGAATGAAGTGTGATCGTTGATCCAACACTAATCCAAAATTGAACGGTTAATGAGGAAGCAGGATAGACGCACCACCAGTGAGCCATTCATTTTGCAGCTGACAGTGGTGGTCAATTGCAGGTCTATGGCGATGAGACCATTTGCTGAGTTGTAGTGTGATGTTCCTGTGCACTGTGAGTGTTTTGCAATGTGTCATATGTGTGGGATCACGGATAAGCATTGAAGGACCAGTTTGCATGTACAACTCTTCAACTAACTCGTCTATCAGTTTATTTTATTTTCTTTTCCATGTTTTTTGTGTCTCTTAGTACTAACATGATTCACTACAACTTTGTGAGGGGGGATGTTTCATGTGTTTTGTAGTGGGAAAGTTCAAATGGTAACTAGTTTTATTATTTTTTGAAGCGCACACTCATTTGGAGGCCTGAACTTCACTTGTCGAGGACTCCTGGGCATTTGGTGTTGCAAATATTGTTGTGATCAATGAAGATCAACTCTCTGTTCAGATCTATTTACATTCTCGCTTGAAGTGTTCAAATAAATCCAATGTAAATGGATTTGATCTACCCCATGTATTCTTCTTACCAATTTTACAAATTTGAGAGCAGTGCTATGCATTTTTGGGTTTGAACCTTCCTTGAGAAAATGCAGATATCTACATCTTTGAATATCTCCTGAGCTTTCTTCCACAACCTGACTCACTTTCAAGTAGAACTCATTTTCAAGATGGGGCATTTAGTTTTACTACATATTTTGATTTTGAGTCTCTCTTTTTAACAAACTCAAGACTGCAAAGGGACGTTCTTTACTGGTGCCTACCTCTGCGCCAGTTTCTTTTCATTTCACACTGTCATCGGCTTCCCTACTTGATGATCCCCTGGCAAAAAGAAATGCATCAACTAAACCAAAAAATTCAACCAGTAAGAGCTTCAATGCCAGCCTTTTCATTAAATTTTTGAAGAGTATATTTATGCTAAAAAATACAGCCTATGTAAGATTTCTTCAGAAACTGAAATCTCTTAATTTGAATTGCTTGTTTGCATCTTTCTACAAGTTCTAAGAAGTCATTGTGCTTTGTTCTTTTGACGATTGCAAAATGGGTTGTGTGTTTAGACACAGGTTCTCCAATGTAGATAGACAAAGAATCTCATCACATCAACAAAGGACTGCTATTGGCAATTATCATATTACCAATATTTGTTGGATGCATCATGATTTGTTCAGTTTGTACTTGGTTGTATAGAAAGACTTACAACTCTACTCCTTCTTAACCTCAACCTCATCATTCAAGCGAAATTTAGATCCAGATGCCTCAGGTTGGTATCACCACTATGTCATATTTTATCCCTTTCATTGTGTGAAACCAAACCCTCTCTTGATGTGTACACCAATAGGGCAGCCACAAGAGAGTGGTGCTTCCTATGGAGATATTGTTTGATTGGATTTGAGGCTAATATTCGTTGACTTCCCCTATTGAATCTGTGTGGATATCTTTTGGATGTATGTACACATATTAACTATTATGAATTACTGCCAGTGCCCTGGAATGGTTTCCATGACTATAGAAATTCTTCTCCTCTATCAAACTATTATTTTTCATGGGGGTTAACATAATAAACATCAAACTTGATTTCATGATCTGAATCATCTGATAAAATCAAAATTTTGGATTCTAACAAATTATAAAAATCCATGGGTGCGGATGACCTCTGTTTACATGAGAGTTCGATTAGTTACATTACGACTATTTTGATCTAGGGTTAACTCACTAAGTTCCCTGTAATTTGAATTTTTGCAGATGCCTATAGGGGTATTCCACTCATGCCTCTCCTGAGTCATTTGAACTCCCGTGTTTCTAAGAAAAAGGGATGTGAAACTGCATTTGAATATTCTAAGCTGCTAACAACTACAAATAACTTTAGTAGCAATAACATAGTTGGAGATGCTGGATTTGGGTGTGTATGCAAGGCCATGTTTGATGATGATTCCTTTGCTACTGTGAAGAAGCTAGATGAGGGTAGTAAACAAGTTGAGCATGAATTTCAGGTAGGTAATAAAAACGTTACAGGTATTATTTTGGAAGCTGGCTGCTTCTTCAAACTTAAGAAGATATTAGTGAAGGCATTTTCTGGGGGGGTGCCCTAAAGTTGCCCTTTTGAGTGTCTTTTCTTTTGTGGATTTGGTGATGCATTGCATTTAACATATTGCATTGTGATTTTTTATTCTCCCTATAATTTTAGAACTTAGAAGAAGCTTTGTTGATTTCGTCTATTGGTATTGTCATTGGTTGCAGAATGAAGTGGTGCTAATGAGCAAAATCTGACATCCAAAGCTTGTTTCTTTGCATGGGTTCTATACTCATGAAAATACATGGTTTTTAGTAAACGATCTGATGCATAATGGCTCTTTGGAAGACCAATTACATGGCAGCTTTCTCGAACCACTAGGCAAGTTCAATATTTCCTATGTTTTGAAGCCTTTTTTTTGTTCAAACAAACTTGATACTACCATTCATCATGGATAAACTAGTAGGCCATGAGTAAGCAGCCTTTCACAGCTATGCTTTGTTAAGAAATTGTGCTAGATTGCTTGTCAGGATCATCTCACGGATATACACTTACATGGTTTTTGGGGTTGAAGATATCCCTTGATTCAGCAAGGTAGTTCTAACACAGATAATTTGATTCCCTACTACTAGATTTTACCAATTGAAATCACTTTTTCACTTTTTCCTCCATCAACCTAGGAGCTCAAGCTTAACATGGTTTTCTTTCTTTTACAGGATCTAGAACACTTGCATGAGCACTACAACCCTGCAATGATTCACTGAGATTTAAAATCATCAAATATTCTTCTTGATGCAAGCTTCAACGCCAAGGTGAGGGCAAGGTTTTCCAATCTCCCACTTACATTGATTGTAGTGTTAAAAATAGTAATACCATTAAATCTACCTGGAAATGAATGTTTCTTATGTAATATTTATCAGCTAATTTGGGAAGATTCTTGTAAAGCATTAAGAAAGTTTCATAGAATTTAATTGACAAGAGCCTTAGTAAATGTATGGCATGTGCATTGCATTCAATGGGAGATTCTGTGAGATGGGAATTCCATTGTTGTCCTACTGATTTTTTTTTACTTTATGAATTGTTTTAAGCATCAGTTATCTTTTTGTCAAAATATTTTCATGTAGACCTTCAGTTTTTTCTTTTCTATCAATTTCGTAACATGTGCAGTTGTTTGTATTAATTTATTATCGCTTATGATGAATTATACTTTGAGAAATTTCTAAATAGATTTATTTGTCCATCTTGGTTTACGTTCTTTAAAACACTTGGTCCGAAGTGAAAAATTTCCTAAGTAAATGGTATTGTAGTCACTGCTCTCTAACCATTGGCTATGGATGTAGCTTTTAGATTTCGGTCTTGGCGTAACAAGTGCAGGATTTGCTGGTAACACAAATATTGATCTAGTAGGGATTAAAATATTGATAACATAAATATTGATCTAGTAGAGATTAAAATATTAGTCCACCTACAATGATGTATTATCTCGAGCGTTGAAAGTATCTATGGGCCATGGTACAACAAATTACAATGCATGATCATTATAGATACACGATAGATTTGAGTTTTATTTTAGAGAACAAACATGTGTCTACTAAAATGCTGAATGATATTTGTGGTTGAGTTTGAAACCAATCATAAAGAATCAAAATTTTCTAGTTTTCTTTATTTTGTATAAACATGCCACAATAGATACATACCTGTAGCAGGGTCAAATTAGATGCCTTTGAATAAAACCAAAGTCATTGCTACTTTAAATTTTGGTTCAGATACAAGTTAAAATCAATGTCTATCTCTTTTTAGTCTTGCAAGAAGTTACATATAAAAATATGAATTTACCTTTGAGACATGACATGAAAATGAACCTTTTGTCATGTTTTGTCTACTATAAAGTTATCTTGCATCTTAAAAGTTGCAGCGTTCGTGTGAGGATTCATTATGAAAATTTATCTCATGTGCAAAATGATGTGTGTTTGGTATCCTACAAGTCTTCTAATTCATAGGACACATGCCTAGGGGGTCATGTGTTATGAATCCCACATGTTGGACATGGATTTGTAAGGACGAGTTTGGCACATGTTCGGTTCATGTTTGGTATCTTACAAGTCTTCTAATTTATATGACACACACCTAGGGGGTCATCTGTCACAATTTCCACATGTCAAACATGGATTCATGAGGACGAGTTCAGGGAACGTGCCAAACTCACGTTTGACATGTGCTCTAAATGTGTCCTATGTTTAGGACACATGTTTGTCCAATGTGGCCCGTGGGTTTGAAAAAGGTGACTTGTCTATCTTTTCTCCTCATTTCATTTAGTAGGTTGAAGTTCTTCGGAATTTTGGAGTGCATTTGAGGGTTAGAGTGTAGCTTTGAAGGGATTCCAAGTGCAAGACAATGGTGTATGGTGTATGTGCACATCAACCTCCATATTATTTCTAAATAGAGGGAAGAGTGGTTGAAGGGAAAGACAAAGATGTGGGATGTGTTTCCTAATGATGTGATGTTTGGATAGTAGTGTTGAGCCGGCATTAGAAAACTTGGATCTTAATGAACCAGTGCTAGAGCCATTCAATTTTGCTGATGGTGATCCAATTGAGGGTTCATTCTGCACACCAACATATGCATTGATTGGATTGGATATAGATGAGGAAGAGAAGGGGGAGGATGGAGGAGAGAGTCATGGAGGTGATGTTGATTTTGATGATTCTAACATGGAGGAGGACTATTAACAATCACAAGCTATGAGATTCTTCCATTTACGGTTCTAGTATCTACCCTATTTTTTATTTTTCATTGGCAGACCCACTTGTAGTAATAGTGACTCATTATTTATGTAATACATTTCAATTTTAATGACTTAACGAGAAAATATAGTTTATGGTTCTAATTTCTTGTGTTTGTCACTTGAATGTCATTGACTTAGGACAAGTAAGTACTAAGTAGTATTTAGTTGCATGATCGCTTTTGTATCATGTAAATGTTCTACTTTCTAAATTCTAACAAAATTTGAATCTTTATGTCTATAATTTCTATTTGTGTAATGTGTTATTTTCTTTTAAGGTATATATATAAACCCTATTCTTCGTGTCTTATTATTGGGGTCACCATGTCATGTGTTAGACACTTGTATTTTAGTGTCCTTCATGACTCATCTCATTGTGTCATGTAACTTAGGTATGGAGTGATAACTTTTAGTGGTTGAAGATTTCTAGGGGATGACGTGAAACTTGATCAATATAGAGATGAAAAAATTTATAATTTTCTTTTGAAAGAGGGAATAATTGATTTGTGCATTTCGGTGCTTTTGATGAGCTCTAGACCTTTACCAAGTCTTAATGTGTTAGAATAGCATGTTACTTTATTGTTCAACCAACACCAATTCTACATTGTGCTCATCCTTTGGCATGTGCCTTTCTATAACGCATTCCCTACTATCCCTAGCCCCAACTAAGGGTAGAAGGATGCAGCTATTAAGCTGACCCAACCTCCAAAGTCTTGTTATGGAAATGGGTTATAAAGTTTTCGACCTTTTTCGACTTTCTTAAGTCTTAAAACAAATGATGTTGTTGTGTTTGTCTTGTCGAGACCTTTATGAAAATATAAGATTTGTCTCAATACAATTCTCGGATCAAAATATATGGCCATTCAAAGTTTAGCCTATCACATAGCGCCATGTCATCTTGATTTTCCATGTGGTGTCCACAAGCTATCTGAGTTAGCCACCTCATCACCACATGGCAGCGTTACCTTAGCCATTGGCTCGTTCATACCGGGTCATAAATTAACCCCTCTCTATGACCACATCACACCGAGATTAAAATCCCAATAGATTCCATTGTTATTCCCCACTGAAACTGCTGGGAAAGATCTTCCGGGGTTACACAGATCCTTGGGAGACCTCCTCCATGCATCCATCGTCATTTTCTATTGTAGCACGTTTGGGCTCCACCACACCATGTCATCCCGACCCATTCTCTTCTGCGAGGCTTACAATCCGCCAAGGTTTTGTGGAAGTCCACCTGGTTACTCACCACCTCAACTCCACTCTAACCAATCATGTGGTTGTGGTCCCTTATGTCTGTGTAGGTGGGCTTTGTCATGCCACATCACCCTGGGTACTAAATCTCAGCGGGGTTGCACCTCACTCCGACATAAATCGCGGGCTACATGGTCCCGGGGTGATGTCACCCTCCACATGGCCCCACACTAGGTATGCCATGTGTCACTTAGATCCAGTCCACCTGGGACCACAAAACCCCCGAATTCATGTAACACATGTCTACCTTCTAGGATGTCACATGGTTCTGAGTCCAAGTCACATGACACACTAATTAGGGGTCCTTCTTGGCCCTCTACTACATAGTAAGTTCAAATTTCACGTTATAAGTATTTTTGGGGTCCTCCGCCTCACCGTGCCAATCGTTGAACAACCGACCCCACCTGCCATGTCATCTCAACAATTCATTCCTGGTGGGATTTTCCAAGCCTCCCATCGTAATCTCTGGGACACGTGGTCAGTGCTAATTGTTCACGACATTCAACGACTAGGACCTCGCTTGCATGTTCTTGTAGACATTGCTCCTGGCCATATGGTTTATAAGACATGCGTATCTGTGCTCCTCTGAGCCCTAACTTCTAGACCCACAAGACATGCATATAAGAAGATAGATTGGGCTCTTTCACCCTCGACACTTGGTTACAGTGCCCACACATAGGGACAAGGGCCAAACCTCTTAACACTTTATGTTAAGCCCTTGCTCGTTTCCATAAAAGTTTATACATATAGTGGTAAAGCTCTTTAAGAGCTATCCCTCTTGAGCTTAAACTGTATTCGCATACAGAGTACTCGTGCATCCTTCCTGAGCTTTAGAGGCTTTAACACCTTTGCTGACCTATTCATATTGGTAATTCTACTAAGTTCACAACTCCAGACGATAAGGAGGGGTGGTTTTCTTGTACTTTGTTGACACCAGTTAAATTTCATTTTGTCTATATGCTCTCTAGAATTTATCAGCAACATGTTTTCAAAACTTTATTTACCATGTATGTTATACCATCTATTTGCAAATGGGAAAAAATGTACCAATCACTTTGAAAATAAATATACTTATCACTTGTAATTGTTTTGTTCACTCCATGCAAATGCACACTATCCTTGACCAAAGAAAATGAGTCATTACCTGTATGTTTTGAGATCATTCTGATATAAAATTTTCGAAGATTTCCAACAAACATTTGTCTCCTATTTAAATGGGTGGTTGAAAGTGTTTTATGCAACACTCCCCTTTAATTACAAAAAAAAAAAAAATTAAACTAAGATATTTTCTGGTCCGAGTCTAAGCTATTCTTACAATTTAATTTTTTTTGACATCAGTTGGGTTCCTTTTCTTTTCTTCATTGCTTTAGCTTTGTCTTTTTGTTGCAAGCTTCAGATCTCAGTGTGTTTATTGGCTGGTGCAACTGTTCGATTGTTCCTAGTTGTCCATGCATGTCCTCTATTACTTCAAAAATTGGCATGTATGTAAACGAATACCACATGTCACCTTCCATAGCTTTCTCTTCATCAATTTGTTCCAAAATAAATCATAAAAATATTTTGTCTCTCAAGGACACTATTGCATGGAAATTTCATTAACTTTTTTATTTTCTACAACATCCATGTTGCCTTCAACATTCATTGTTGCAACTTCTATGAAAACATCAAATTTAACACATGGTGTTTCAAGCCATGTTTCAATAAGTTTTAGTGTGAGAGATTCTCAATGAATACATCAACCTCTTTTTCAATGAAGATAAGTTATTGTAGCATATGCCGCTAACTAATGCCAACGACATGTCCGTGTTTATTTCAAAATGATTTAATGTATCTAACATCATTTACAATATAATCTGAAAGATAACCCATTGATCATAATAAATCATAGCAGCTAGATTCTTTTAATGTCTTAAAAAAAAACCAATGGAAGCAACTTTGCGAGAGAAAAATGACATTGCCATGGTAATATAAATCATAGCAGAGATCTTCATTCATTCATATATATATATATATATATATAACGAGTATGTACTATAGACATTTATTTATCTCAATCATAACTTGAGATTCTTGAGATTCTTATCCCACGCTGCATACGATTTCAGTGTATGTAAATGAAAAATTAATAGATCAATTTAATCTTAATTTTGACGGATTTGATTACCTATTCTTCCCCACTCTATGCCTTATGGCATTTCCTTTGCAACATCAGGTGCAAATGCTAGTAATATTAAACTAAAACTATCTTACCACTCTATCACTTTACTCATACGTATGAGTGATGTTTTAAAGAAAATCGAATAACAAGGTTTGTTACAAGACTTTGGTTTCATGTCCCATGCCTTTTGATTTTTATTTAATCAGGATATCGTATCAGGAGTTGTCGAGGTTTTTTTTGAAATGTCATGATTGAAATTCCCAATCCGATCTTCCGATCGCATAATCAATTTTTATTTTATATATATTTTATTCTTATATTTTTTTTATTTTTTGGTTTAATTTTAATGAGGTTTAGTTCAGTTATGAGATTATCTAATGCATAGTTTCCTTATCTAAACTACAACCACTTTAATAATAATAATAAAAAAAATTTGAAATCCGGATGTTTCATGATTTGGTTGGGTTGTGTATAAGTTAAAAAAAATTGAAAAATGTTAGTAATAGCTATCTAGGTGATAATATTTAAAATAAATGTCCTAGAGTACAAAAGAGAGGAATTCTAAACTAGGAGGCAGGAGACAGAAAATCACGTAGAGCTTTGAGACATGCAGTCTGTAACCCTCATGGTGGCTCATAGAGGAGGGAGCCCCACTCCCTCCTACAAAAGTGTTGTGGCCGACAGAGAAAAGACCCATCTGAGTAATGGAAGAGGTATAGGAGAAGAAGAAAACATAAGTAAGAAGAAGGAGACAGATGAGGCAAAGTCAAAGGAAAAGGGAAACACTAAGGACAAGGAGGAAGAAGACAAAACCAGGGAGGCAAAAAAGAGGATGTCAATCAAAAGGGATCGTGTAGACCCAAAGCGAACATCACTCCTAGATTAGTTTTAAATAATCTGGCACTACAGGAGCATAGGGAACATATGGAAACATACACCATCATTTGAAAATTCATGCGAGTATGACCCACTGAGAAAGCTTTGCAAACCTAGATCAAATATCACTGGAAACCTAAGGGCAACATCGATCTTCACCTTGGGTCAAAGGGTTTATTCATAGTGGTGTTTACAAACATCAAAGACAAGGATAGAATATTCGAAGGAGGGCCCTACTTTTTTGCAGCTACAGGCCTCTATATGCAGCCTTGGGTGATGAACTTTGTTCTAGAGAGGGAGGCCTTCAACTCAGTTCCTGTCTGGGTAAGGATTTTTTTGCTTCCATTGGATTATTGGCAAAATGAATCACTTGTCACTATAGGAAACAAACTAGGTCATTTTATCAAAGCCTCGGAAGCCACCAGAAGGGCTAAATATACTTCATATGCTAGGATTTATGTGGAGATGGACCTTTCAAGAGCTCTTCCAAATGAAGTTATCTTGGAAGTCTTTTATGAGGAATGGGTGCAAACGATGGACTATGAGCATATTTTGTTCAGATGCAGTAAATGCCACGAACATGGAAACTTGATCAAAGACTGGCCTTTCAATAAAGAAGAAGAAAAAAGTAAACTAAATGCAAAGAAGGACACTGAACACTTTCAGAAAGTCTGAAGCAGAGGAAAAGGAAGCAAAAAAGAACCAAAGCAACAATAGAAAGGGGGACAAAAGCCCAGTCAAAATAAATTCCAAGCGTTGGTTGAGATGGAAGACATGCCATTCGAAAACCAATCTGTGGAGAAAGACCTTAAGGTGCAGGAGAAAGAGGAAAACAACACTCCAATACAAAATATCAATGAAGAGGAAGAAACCATGATGAGTGAAGCAGAGCTAGAAATGGACCAGGAAATGGCCTAGAGCGAAACAAATCTGGAGGATCATGAACTACAGGAAATACTAGATAAGGAAAACCTAGATCTAGAAGGATTTCTACAACAGGCAAACAGGGCGGGGATAGATTCATTACCTCAAGATGAATGCAATAGAATACAACAACTATTTTTGTGGAAAACCTAGGAAAGGGGGGCAGTTAGAGGAAGAAACAATTAAGGGAAACAATATAGAGGCGTGAAAACGTTGAAAGCTAATCCAGCTTTAGCAACCAAAAGTATAGGTAAGAAACAAGGAAGAAAGAAGCACAAGGAGATTTCAATGGAGTGTGGGAAGCTAATGATAGATTCAGGTAAGATGAAAGACCTGACTAGTTACTCCTTCACAAATCTTTAATTATGAAGTTTACATCTTGTAATATAAGAGGTTTGGGTAGTAAAAGAAAGCAAAGAATGCTAAGTTTTAGTATGAAACAAGATACACCAAATATAATCTTCATTCAGGATATGAAGAGTTCCATTCAGAAAATAAAGGCAATCCATAGCAAATGTCTTCAAATATTTGAGTTTTTAGAAGTTAAAGAAGATAACATGGTGGGGGGCATTCTCACTCTATGGAACCCTAAAAAAGTTAGAGTTTTAGATGCAGAGGCATCCAGAAACTACTTGTCAGTAGTCATTCAACCAGAAGGGGTGGCTGAAACCTTCCTAGTCACCAATGTTTATGGGCCTCAAAGAGTAGAAGGTAAACTCAGATTGCTAGAATTCATCAATGACCTCAGGAACCGTTGGCGGATAAATCGTTCTTGCGGACAAGACCAATCTCCCTAGTATCTAATGATATCTAGCAACAAAGAGAACAAGCAAACCTATTTCTCTCTAAACATGTTTCAATTCAATAATGAATACTATGAAGTGTAAAATACCCTACCTCAGTCCAACACTTGTTTGAGGCAGTTTTACCCCAACAGGTTCATGTAGTTCCCGTTCAATAACCTGCATACACAAACAAGCACACGTCAAAGCATACCTGCGTATAACAAAACATGTTCATTATGAAGATCAAGGAGCTCATAAAACAAACCATTAGACACAGTTCATTGAGAAAAATAAACTTGATTGTATTAACTTAATGAATAAAAGAACTTTACAACCTTTCCCTTGATGTTGCACAAGTCCTTTCCAGGGTCCAGTAGGGGTCTCCTCTACTTTGACAAGCCTCACTCTCTTCCCAAATGACATGAAAGGTATGTGATCTCTCCTCTCACAAGCTCAAAATGGAAGCCTAGTTTTCAACAACATTTACCCTTAAGAATCTTCAACTTCCAACCTCCTCTACAACTAGCCCAATGCATAAATTTATAGTGTAAATGGAGGAAGTTGTAGGTCCACCATTGAAGGGATAAGTTCCTCCTTCAATGGGATAGGCACCTCATATCATGGAGTTAGCTCCCTTAGTTATGGAACGGATGAACCAAGGTGGAGCAGACTTGCCAGAGTAATATTCCTTCTAGAAGTGTCTAGAAGTGACCCAAGATAAGTTTTTAAGAATGAATTCATTCCTTTTTAAATTTTACAGGGGTTTGCACCCATCACTCAATATACAGAGTGGTTAGGTTCGCAGGAAACATGACCATTAGGTGCGGCACTGCAGGCAATACTAGGAGAAAGTGTGAAACCGGGACTTGAGACATTTTTAAGGTCTTTCTCCCATTTTCAAGGGTTGACATGAAGATCTAAGGTTTAATACTTGTAAAAGAGGGATGTATGAGTATTGATGGACTCACACAAACTGTAGAAATTCATGGTGACAATTTTTTGTGTAACAGATTGCCCCCTAAAGTGCAAAGTCTATAGTATATGATGACGGTTTTTTGATCATCTAAGAAGAGTTGAGGACTTTATCATTTCAAGGATCTTCCTGTGGATATCCCGGTCGAACCTATAAAAACATTCAATGCAAAATATATATATGTGAACATATCATCGCTGAGGTAGGCATTCCCATAATCAAATTAAAACTGACTAAGAACTATCTAAGAACTACTCTGTTACAGGAATGATTTTGTATTACATCACAAGTAGGAACACATGGACACAGTATGGATGCAACCATCTGTTTATGAATAGTCCACTATAGAATGATAACAAAATTCCTTGCAGACTGGATGGTGGAAACTAGATCCAGGGTCTTCATTTCTACTTTCCGAACCAGTACGATTCTACCCATGTGAATGGATGTGTCGAAGTCGAACATGGGAGAAACCACTTGATTACTAGTCAATGATGTAAATTGTTAACAAGTGTGAGAGGAACCACCAGTAATGTCAATGGCCCTCAAATTACCCAGTACAATCCATGAGATGTGAATGAATGAGTTGATGTTGAACATGTCACGGAATCCATTGATCGAAGGTCAATGATGCAACCTGTCATCAAAGGCGAGAAACCTGCCATTCAGGCATGCAGATTCCAAGGTACTAACGATTTCTAGATCATCTTTCTAGATAATGAGTTGGAGTGGATACAAAGCGATCTATCATGGGCAAGTCCATAACATGAAATCATAGATCAAATATGAAGAAATATATCTAGCAAGAACTAACTCAGGGATGGTCAATGATGGATGAAAAATATTTTGCAAGTGAATGGTTTATTTGCACAGACCTCTTGAACACATAATGACACAACAGATGGTTTGGTGACAGTTGACCCAAATTTAATACCCTGAAACCAATTGAAGACTTTCAAAGTGGTTTGATTAACTGTTAGGTAAAGGATTTCCCAACCTAGGTGGATAAAAGTGTCATGTTCAAGAGTGATGGAAAGTTTTTCAAACACAGAGTACAACAAACGGGTTCATTCTTCTCATTTTCCCTCACCATTTCTGGCAAGTACCTCTTTATTTTTGACAAGCTTGAGGAGGATAACATTTGCTTGGTTATAAGCTCATCCTTCGGATGAGTCCAACTTAGTTTAGACTGAACCCTAAGAAGGAGAGGTGCGTTCCTTTTTGTGATTGAACAGGTCCTTTACTGTGAAATTTTAATGAGTCCAGTATAGGAGAAACTCGGCGTTTTTCAATTTTAGGGAGTCAAAAGAAAAATTAAAGAAAACTCCATGGTTGTCCTTTTTTGTAAATTTGTGTCTCCCAAGCTCATAATTAGTGCCTTCAATCTGAAAAAGTAAAAAAGCGATCGAAAACACGTCGTTTTATTACCACTATTGAACTTGAAACGACAAAATTCTGACAATATTTTCATGTTTATACGGTCGTAAAAGAGCTATAAAAGGACCGTCTTTTTAATTCCGTTTTAACGAGTCTAAAAAGAGAAACTCGGCAATCTTTTCATATTTTACGATTCAAAAAAGAGCTTAAAGAGGACTCGTCCTAGAGGAATGAGTGGTATAAAGGGTAGCAACTGGTTCCGGCAATGGTGGAACTTGCTCAAAACATGTAATGGTCAAGAGGCTGGCTAACAAAACCACTCATAACTGCGGTCCCTCAGGAAAGGTAAAACAACCAAGTGAAAGCATATGATCGGCCAAAGAGATGGTGGTGATGGAATTAAAACAACCAAGGCTCATCTAGCAGAATTTAGCAGATAAAGATGAAAATCACGAGATGTAAAATGGGTATGAGTTCATTTTTACACAAGCTTGAACCAAAGAGAACTTTGCTTGGATTCAGTTTCATGTTTATACAAGCTTGAAACGAAAAACTATGCTTGTTATAAGTTCGCATGCCCCCAACATAATGATGCAAAGCGAGGTACATGCCCCCCAAGCTTCATTGAATTCAACCAGGTGGATGAAATGAAGATTTACTTTCAAGACTTGACTCGAAACAGGAGTTGTTTCATTTTTTAATGAGGTTCACACAAGAAAAGAACTATCCTCAAAATCCTTGTTTCATGATTGAAACGAGCTTGACACAAGACAAGGAACTATGCTCTAAAATCCTTGATTCATTTTTTTAACAAGCTTGACACAAGACAAGGAACTATGCTCCAGAATCCTTGTTTCATTTTTTAACGAGCTTGACACAATACAAGGAACTACGCTCATGACATCCAGTTTCTAAAATCTACCTATATAATCTAACTACCTATATAACCTACTGATTCATTTTTTTTAATGAGGTTGACACAGGAAAAGAACTGTCCTCATGCCTGATTCATTTTTTAACGAGGTCGACTCAGTAACAGGAACTTTCCTCGAAACTCCTTGTTTCATTTTATAATGAGCTTGACGCAAGACAAGGAACTATGCTCATAATTCCTACTCTCTACAATCTACCTCTATAACCTATTGATTCAGTTTTTTTTTTTTTTTAATGAGGTTGACACATGAAAAGAACTGTCCTCGTACCTGATTCATTTTTAAATGAGGTTGACTCAGTAACAGGAACTTTCCTCGAAACCCTTTGTTTCATTTTTTAACGAGCTTGACACAAGACAAGGAACTATGCTCATAACTATGCTCTGCAATCTACCTATATAACCTATCCTTGTTTCATTTTTTAACGAGCTTGACATAAGACAAGGAACTATGCTCAAGACTCCTTGTTTCACTTTTTAACGAGGTTGAGACAGGAACAAACTATCCTCGCGTCTACTGATTATGGCTTCCAACTAGAAGAAAGACATGTCAATGGACACACCTTGATCATGGCTTCCAAGAGGTCTTCATCAGAAGGAAGAATAGTTCTCTGGAAGGAACACATGTCAAGGGACTCAAGAGGGATAAGAACATTGTGTTCAAGAAATCCCATAGAGTTTTCCATGTCAATTACCGGATTTAAATCAAAGGAAGATGAGCAAACAGTGAGAGGCTCACTTACATCGGTAACTGAAAACATGGGACCAGTTGCCACATAATTAACCCGTGGCGAGGTAGATACCACTTTAGAATCAGGAACATTTAGGGTTGTCATATTATTGGTAGTTGAAACAAGACTAGGGAATGAAAGCTGGTATACAGTCACAATATTTCCATTGTGAGGGAAAGACATCACGCAAAAGAGTGTCGATACGACAGCTTTCATTGCATAAACATAGTCGTGCACAAGGAGTAAATTGAAATCCAAGGGACCTCGAACTACCATAAGATCAATATAGATAGTTTTACCTTCCAAAGTAATAGGAAACTTAGGAAGGATCCCTAAAGGTTCACTAATGGTTCTGTTAAAAGCTTTTAGATTCTGCGTAATAGGCACAAGCTGAGGGGAACCCAAAGCTTTCCAAGCAGTTGAGGATAAAATACTAACATAAGCACCTTCATCTACCTGTGTACGGTGTATGTCCCTACTACCAGCCTTAACAATGATTTGGAAAGGGATGGAGGAAGGAAGACGAGGTTCTGTCAGTCTATTCCAATCAAAAGAAAAGATCTCAGTACTTGGAGGGGGTTCTGTAGAAACAGGTGAAATGCCCCCGGCATAGAAGAATCTGATGTAACAAGAACCTAAGCGGTATGAAGTTCACTCTCTAAAGGGAAAGTGGGATTGACCGAATGTGAAATTGAATCGACCACTTTATCAACTAATGGATCATCAACCTGAACGATATGAGTTTCACTCTCCAATGGAAGAGTGGGATCAACTGTACTTGAAATTAGATCAATCACTCCGTCAGTTGATGGTAGGTTGGGAGAAAGTTTATGGTAACTGGTTGGAAATTCTTGTTGTGAAACAAAAGGTTTTCCAACAATTTTGAGGCTTCATCCATGTGAGGGCAAATGTGAGTTTGATGACTCCCTTTGCATAACTTACAAGGAAACCTAACTTTACCCTTTTTCCCAGGAACCTGATATCACTGGTTGATGGATCAATGGAAAGTTGATGAGATTTTTCTGACCATACTTCCAAAACCTTTGGAATACCAGGACAATTGATAAGGAAGTGGTCACCCTTACAAAGCCTGCAAGGATATTTGGGTTTACAGTGCATGTTGGAGGTTTCCTCAACACAACTAACACTTACAGCCATGGTTGGTTGGTTGACTTCTTTCTTATCCTGCTTCTTCTTCTTCTTCTTCTTCTTCCCTTTCTTCTTCTTCTTAGCCACCTGGTTACTAGTGTTAAGGCTTTTACCAAGCGAAGAGGAAGAAATGGAGGAAGAAATATTACGCGAAGAAGGTAAAGGGTCAATAGAAGGTTGGTGATGTTGAGATGGTGAACTCTGTTGAGGTGAAGCATTCGGTTGAGGTGGAACAATTGGAGTATTTGGGGCCAACGAAGTTGAAAATAACCATATCGGTAAACCTATTGTAAATCCAGGTAATGACAAAGTAGCCATATAAGGAGGATCAATATTTCCAAAGCAAGGAAAAGTATTAGGATTCTCGTTAAGAGGGGTTCCTTGGTTGGTAAATTCCGGAACAGTTTCCATTATATTCAACTTCAGTGAATTTTATTAACAATTTAAAACTAAAATTAAAAATTCACAATTCACACCTAACAATTAAAATTCACAATTCACACCTATGGTCTCTAAAAGTAAAAACAAAGAAATTAACACACGCTATCAAATCTAGCAGTCAAACCATACACAAACAGTAACTTTCCATATCGAAAACACTAGTTGGTGATGAAATCCAACGTCACAGAATTCTATACAGAAATGGCGATTGGAACAGTTACCCTGACAACCTGCTTAATGAAACAGAATTGCATAAGTTTCTTCACAAAACCATCTCGAGTGAAGAGAACCCCCCAGAGATTCCAAGTGAGTCTAGTCGACGTCTGCTCTAGGTACAGTGAGATCCGTCTTTCACCGTCACCTTAGGAAAGAATCTTAAGATTATGGTCACTAAGGTTACCAAAAATAACAAATACAACTGGGGGAAAAATCTATGATCTGATCCATGCGCAAGGGCAGAGTAACAAAGCTCAATCCCCTTGAAGGCTCCTCGACATGATCAATCCAAGGTTTACCAACAAGTGACCCCAGGCTCCTCGACAATGGTTAATCTGAGGTTTAGTGTTTTTAATACGCACAAATCTTGTATCTTTCCCAATGAGACAGACTTGATTGTCTCAAAGGTTTGGACATGATCTCGTGATTGACTCCTTTAAGAGGAGCTTCCCAGATTATATCAATTACAATTGGATTTTTTTTTACTGCAAGATCGACTACTTGTTTGTTTTACTGTCTTGGAGATTCAACTAAAACCTATTCCAAGGCACTAGCCTAAGCTAGATTGGTGGAAAGAGCCCTAAAAATGCAAAAATTACTAGATGAATTTTAATTAAGCGTTGTGTTATTTAGGTTGTTATTACTCAAAAGGGTAAATGGATATGAAACCAATGGTGTTATGACCCAACCCAAAATTGAATGCAATCGAATATGATCATGTAATATTTTCAATTCTATGAATCCTAACTAAACTAAGGTGAGAGTTTCCATTCACTTCCAACAATGCAAAAATTGATCACTAAGAGAAAATATAACAAATTCTCTAATGCACTAATTTCATCAAGAAAAACTAATGCAAATCAATTTCAAAACAGTTTTTATTTTTATTTTTGTGTGTTAAAAACAAGCATAAAAATATGTAAATTCAAATCAAAGAAAACTGATCTAAATCTACAATTGATTTTTCAGAATGTAAGATATGCAATTGTAATCTATGCACAATTCACATTCATATTCTGAAAATGAGAATTTTAACTATGAAAATGTGATATATGCAAGAGAATTCTCAAACACAAGATGATTCTAATGTAATCTAAGAACCAATCAAGTGCAAGTCAAGAAAATTGGGTAAGAGTTCCAAAGATCAAAAATAAAACACTCAAAGGCGATTGAGGGGGAATTTTTTTTTGCAAAAACAAAAGCAAAAAGATGCAAAATTGTGAAAAGACTGAGACAAACCTCCAAGTAATGACCAAAGGGAAATCAAATTAAGAATTTCTCAAAAAAGAGACTCAAAACACCCAATTAACTTAATGAAGATTGATGAGATGAAGAATTTGCTGAAAGAAACTCATAAACAAGGTTTTTGATAGAAAAATAGAGATCTGGGTAGATGCTAAGAATCCTAAACTTAACTAGACAAAAACATTTTAAGTTTTTCAAAAAATTTGATAGGGTCCGTAGGCATCCAGTATAACAAGATGTGGTACCGCTCTATGTAGTAAAGTAATAGTGTGGAGAGGTCCGCACTGTAATACAAATAGAACGTGTGGTCCTCGTAAAAATTTCTAAAAAACAAAAAACAATCCAGGACCAAAAAACTACCCAATCCCACACACATCAAGCAAAAACCAAAAACAAAAATCAAGTTTCTCAAATCAAAGATAAAGGAAAATTTAAACAATCAAATCCAGTCCCCAGCAGAGTCACCAATTTGTTGGCCGGATAAATCGTTCTTGCAGACAAGACCAATCTCCCTAGTATCAACTGATATCTAGCAACAAGCAGGACAAGAAAATCTACTTTTCTCTAAACATATTGCGATTCATTGATAAAAGCTAAAGAGGTGTTTTAGACCCTACCTTAAGTCAAACGCTAGTTTGTGGCAGCCATGCTCCAACAGCTTCAAAAGAGTTTCCTTTTAAGAACCTGCAATCACAAACAAGCACACATCAGAGAACACCTGCATAGCTAATATAATAAATCATGTTCATCATAGTGATCCAGGAATCCATGAAATAAACCATAAGACACAGCTTATTGAGAAAAATAAACTTGATTGTATTAACTTTGAAATAGAAGAACTTTACAACGTTGGTGCCTTGATGCTGTACAAGTTCTTCCCAAGGTCCAAACAGGAATCTTCTCTACTTTGTAAAGCCTCACTCTCTTCCAAATGAGATCAAAAGGTATGTAATCTCTCCTCTCAAAAGCTCAAATAGGAAGACTAAGTTCCAGTAGCATTTACCCTAAAAAATATTCAGCTTTCCACCTCTCCAGTAACCAGCCCAATGCTTCATTTTATAGTGCAAAGGAAGGAGGTTACAGGTCCACCAATGAAGGGATAGAGTCCTCCTTCAAAGGGATAAGCTCCTCACATCAAGGGGTTAGCTCCTAAAGGTATGGGATGCATGAACCTTTCAGGAGCGATCTTGCCACCGCAAGATTCCCTCTAGAAGCTTCCAAAAATGACTCAAAGTGAGTATTTAAGAATGTACTTGCGCCTTTTTAACTTTTACAGGGGTTCACACCCATAACATAGATACAGAGTGGCTAGGTGCACAGGGGACATGACCAATAGGTGCGGAACCGTAGGTAATGCTAAGAGAAAGTGCGAAACTAGAATTTTAGAGATTTTTAAGGTCTTTCTCTTATTTTCAAGGTTTGATATGAAGAACTGAGGTTTAAGACTTGCAAAGGAGGTAAGTATGAGTGGTGATAGACTCACACAGATTGCAGAAAGTCATGGTGACAATTTTTTGTGCAACAGATTGCCCCCTAAAGTGCGAAGTTTGTAATAGATGAGGATGGTTTTGTCAGATCAAAGCTGACTAGAAAAACTATCTTAACTGCTTTGATACAGGAATGATTTTATAATAGATCACAAGTATAGACATATGTAGACAAAGTATGGGTGCAACTATTTGTCATTAATAGTCCACTGTATAATGAATAACAAAATTCCTCGCAGCCTAGATGGTGGAAACTAGATCGAGGGTCTTGATTTCTACTTCTCAAACTAGTACGATTCTATCCATGTGAATGAATGTGTCGAAGTCGAACAAGGTAGAAACCACTTGATTACCAGTCAATGATGTAAACTGTTAACAAGCGTGAGAGGAACCAGCATTAATGTTAATGGCCCTCAAAGTACTCAGTACAATCCATGAAATGTGAATGAATGAGTTGATGTCGAACACGTCACTAAATCCTTTGATCGAAGGTCAATGATGCAACCTATCGTCAAAGGCGAGAAACCTGTATTGAGGCATGCAGATTCCAAGGTACTAACGATTTCTAGATCATCTTTCAAGATAATGAGTTGGATTCGATAGAAAGCGATCCGTCGTAGGCAAGCCCACAACATGAAATCATAGATCAAGTTTTGAAGAAATGTATTTGGCAAGGGCTAACTCAGGGATGGTCAAGATGAATGACATGTATTTTTCAAATGAATGGTTTATTTTAACTGACCTCTTGAACACATAACGACACTGTAGATGGTTGAAAATTGACCCAAAGCTAATACCCAGAAATCGGCTAAAGACTTTCAATATGGTTTGGTTAACTGTTAGGCAAAGGATTTCCCAACCTAGGTGAACAAAAAGTGTCATGTTCAAGAGTGGTTAACTGCTTTTCTAAACCCAAAGTATAATAAACAGGTTCATTTTTCTCTCTTTTCCCCCACCATTTCTGGCAAGTACCTCTTTATTTTTGACAAGCTTGAGGAGGATAACGTTTGCTTGATTATAAGCTCATCCTTCGGATGAGTCCAACTTAGTTTAAAATTCGAACCTTAAGAAGGAGTGGCCTGTTCTTGTTTGAAATTAAAAAGGTCCTTTACTGTTAAATTTTAACGAGTCCAGTATAGGAGAAACTCAGTGTTTTTCAATTTTAGGGAGTCAGAAGAAAAATTTAAGAAAACTCCATGGTTGTCCTTTTTCGTAAATTTGTGTCCCCCAAGCTCGAAAACATATAAAATAATACTTGAGAGAATCGCTTAACCATTACGATCAAGGAGTACTTTTCATAATTAGTGGCTTCGATCTGAAAAAGTAAAAAAGCGATCGAAAACACGTTGTTTTATTACCAATATCGAACTTGAAACAACAAAAGTCCAACAATCTTTTCATGTTTATACGGTAAAAAAAAGAGCTGTAAGTGGACTGTCTTTTTAATTTCGTTTTAACAGGTTTAAAAAAGGAAAAACTCGGCAATCTTTTCATATTTTACGATTCAGAAAAGAGCTTAAAGAGGACTTGTCCTATAGGAACGAGTGGTATAAAGGGTAGCAACTGGTTCCGGCAATGGTGGAACTGCTCAAAACAAGTAATGGTCAAGAGGTTGGCTAACAAAACCACTCATAACTGCGGTCCCTCAAGAAAGGAAGACAAGCAATTGAAAGCATATAATCGGTAAAAGAGATGGTGGCGATGGAATGGAAACAACCAAGGCTCATCTAGCAGAATTTAGCAGATAAAGACGACAATCATGAGATGTAAAATGGGTATGGGTTCATTTTTACACGAGCTTGAACCACAGAGAACTTTACTTGGATTCAGTTTCATGTTTACACAAGCGAAACGAAAAACTATGCTTGTTATAAGTTCGCATGCCCCCTAGCACAATGATGCAAAATGAGTACATGCCCCCCAAGCTTCATTGCATTCAACCAGGTAGATGAAATGAAGGTTTACTTTCAAGATCGTAAAAAGACTCAAAAAGGGAGTTGTTTCATTTGTTAAAGAGGTTGACACAGGAAAAGAATTATCCTCAAAACCCTTGTTTCATTTTTTAAACGAGCTTGACACAAGACAAGGAACCATGCTCTAAAATCCTTGATTCATTTTTTAACGAGCTTGACACAAGACAAGGAACTATGCTCAAGACTCCTTGTTTCATTTTTTAATGAGCTTGACACAAGACCAGGAACTATGCTCATAACTCATTGTTTCATTTTTTAACGAGCTTGACACAAGACAAGGAACTATGCTCATGACTCCTTGTTTCATTTTTTAATGAGATTGACACAAGACAAGGAACCATGCTCACAATATCCAGTTTCATTTTTTAACGAGGTTGAGATGGGAAGAAACTATCCTCAAATCCTAGTTTCATTTTTTAATGAGGTTGCGACAGGAAGAAACTATCCTCACGTCTACTCTCTACAGTCTACCTATATAACCTACTGATTCATTTTTTTTAAAGGAGGTTGACACAGGAAAAGAACTGTCCTCATACCTGATTCATTTTTTAACGAGGTTGACTCAGTAACAGGAACTTTCCTCGAGTCTACTCTCTACAATCTACCTATATAACCTACCGATTCATTTTTTTTTAATGAGGTTGACACAGGAAAAGAACTGTCCTCATACCTAATTCATTTTTTAACGAGGTTGACTCAGTAACAAGAACTTTCCTCGAAACCCTTGTTCCATTTTTAAACGAGCTTGACACAAGCCAAGGAACTATGCTCAAGACTCCTTGTTTCATTTTTTAATGAGCTTGGCACAAGACAAGGAACGATGCTCGTAGCATCTAGTTTCATTTTTTAACGAGGTTGAGACGGGAAGAAACTATCCTTGGTTCTACTCTCTATAATCTACCTATATAACCTACTAATTCATTTTTTTTTAAAGAGGTTGACATAGGAAGAGAACTGTCCTCATACCTGATTCATTTTTTTAACGAGGTTGACTTAGTAACAGGAACTTTCCTCGAACTCACTGATTATGGCTTCCAAGTGGAAGACAGACATGTCAATGGACACACCTTGATCATGGCTTCTAAGAGGTCTTCATCAGAAGGAAGAATAGTTCTCTAGAAGGAACACATGTCAAGGGACTCAAGAGGGATAAGAACATCGTGTTCAAGTAATCCCATAGAGTTTTCCATGTCAATTACCAAATCTAAATCAAAGGAAGATGAGAAAATAGTGAGAGGCTCACTTACATCAGTAACTGAAAACATGGGACCAGTTACCACATAATTAACCCGTGGCGGGGGAGATACAACTTTGGAATTGGGAGCATTTAGGGTTGTCATATTATTGGTAGTTGAAACAAGACTAGGGAACGAAAGCTGGTCTACAGTCACAATATTTCCATTGTGAGGGAAAGACTCACGCGAAAGAGTGTCGATACGAAACTTCATTCATTAAACTAGTCGCGCCCAAGGAGTATGAAATCCAAGGACCTTCGAACTACCATAAGATCAATATAGACATTTTACCTTCCAGGTAATAGAAAACTTAGGAAGGATCCCTAAAGGTTCACTAATGGTTCTATTAAAAGCTTTCAGATTCTGCGTAATAGGCACAAGCTGAGGGCAACCCAAAGCTTTCCAAGCAGTTGAGGATAAAATAGTAACAGAAGCACCTTCATCTACCTGTGTGCGGTGTGTGTCCCTACCACTAGCCTTGACAATGATTTGGAAAGGGATAGAGGAAGGAAGACAAGGTTATGGCAATCTATTCCAATCAAAGGAAAAGACCTCAATACTTGGAGGGGGTTCTGTAGAAATAGGTGAAATTCCCCCTAGTGTAGAAGAATCTGATGTAACAAGAAGAACCTGAGTGGTATGAAGTTCACTCTCTAAAGGGAGAGTGGGATCGACCGAATGTGAAATTGAATTGACCACTTGATCAACTAATGGATCATCAACCTGAGTGATATGAGTTTCACTCTCCAATGGAAGAGTGGGATCGACTTTACTTGAAATTAGATCAATCACTCTGTCAGTTGATGGTAGGTTGGGAGAAAGTTTATGGTAACCAGTTGGAAATTCTTGCTATGGAATAGTAAGGTTTTCCAACAATTTTGAGGCTTCATCCATGTGAGGGCAAATGTGAGTTTGATGACTCCCTTTACATAACTTACAAAGAAGCTTAACTTTACCCTTTGTTACACTAAAATTTGTCACCATGACTATCTGCAGTTAGTATGGCTCCATCAACAATCATACTATCCTCCTTGGCAAGCCTTATACCTCTGCTCTCCATGTCAAAATTCAAGAAAGAGAGAAAGTCTTTAAAAAATCATGTTTATCTCTGGGTATGCAGGTTCTCTCTACCTTACCTACGTGTACGCACTCCAAGTTCATTATACCTGCGTACTTGTACGCTCTGTATGTCAAGGGTTGGGTACGTACCCATGTAAAGGTCAAAAGGCGCGAGTTTCATCTTAAAAAAGTTACTTGTGGTCATTTCTAGAGAATTCTAGAAGATTGTTTGATGTGTATTGAATGTCTCCAGTTGGTTCATGCATCCCTATGAAAGAGGAACTTATCCCATCAAGAGAGGAGCTACCCCATCCAAAAGAGGGGCTTATCCCATTGAT
>APFE031061590.1:0-15706 GCA_000404065.3 Pinus taeda | reverse complement strand
TTAGGTATGTCGCTGGGCAACTTGCTAGGCATTGATGGCCAATACGGATGATAACTGATCGGATCATTTGTAAGATGCGTGAAGTCTGGTAAATCCAAAGTTGTGATAAAAGGCAATTGCCGATTAGGATCTCGAAAACTTGGGGTCACTAAAACCAGCCCCAGGAGGAGGATATCCAGGATAACCTGGAATAGGATTTGCATTAGGAATATTATATCCTCCTGGAAAACCAGGATTAACCCGACCGTACTGGGGTTGCTGAGGTTGTTGATAAGTGTACCCAGGATACGGTTGATACTGGTAAGTTGGTTGTTGAGCAGCAGGACCATACTAGAGTTGGTACTGTCCCTGGTACGGAGGTTGAATAAATTGAGGTTGTGATGTAACCACCGTACTTCCAGCAGGCATCTGAGCCGAAGTCTGGATTGTAGAACCAGACTGAGGCACAGAAATCGAAGGAAGAGACACAGGGATAGTAGAAACCAGAACTGTTGATACTCCAGAAGAAGTTGGGGTGGATGCTGAAGTAGTCGTAGCAGACGTTCGAGGCGGAGTAGTAGGAGTACTAGGCCCAGTCTGAGAGACTACAGAAGATGCAGAGGAAGCCGTAGACTGGACGGGTTGCTGGGATGCACCAGCGGCCTGTCCAGGCTGGGAAGACGACTGCACGTTCGGTTGCAACATCTGTGGATTTTGTGAAGGATCCCACACCAAATTCGTTCCAGGGTATTGACCTTGGGGATAAGGATATCCATAACCAGGTTGAGGATAAGATTGATAGTAGGGTTGACCGGAAGGCGGTTGATACTGGCCTTGAGGCACATATTGGCCTTGAGGCACGAATTGATACTGGGGCTGCTGCCCTTGAGGTACATATGAATATTGCCCCTGGGGTTGATATGGATAAGAAGACTGACCTTGGGGTACATAAGAATACTGGGGTTGACCCTGGGGCACATATTGGGCCTGGGGTTGACCTTGAGGAAGATACTTTCCCGTAGGGACATACTGTCCTTGAGGTTGCCCCCCAGACACAAACTGAGCACCTTGGGGTTGCCCCCCAGGCAAATATGAAGTACCCTGAGGTTGCACCTCAGGCGGATAAGAAGTACCTTGAGGCTGCCCCCCAGGCGGTAACTGACTGCCTTGAGGTTGACCCGACATCATAAGAATTTCCTCAGCACTGAACTGACTACTGCCACTACTCCCAGCTAACAACTTCTGTTCGTAGGGACGAGGAGATGCTCCTGAAAAAGTACCAGAAATAGACTGATACCCAAGAGGAACAGACGGACCGCCGTATAAATAGGCGTCTGGAGATGACGGACTCGACATATATGCAGGAGGAGTAAAAACTCTAGGTGAAAAGGGAAAACGAGGTGGAGAAAGACCGACTGAGTTATCCAAAAAATTGGTCAACGAAAGATACCAAGTGGTAGCTCGAGGGGGACTGTAAAAAATAGATTCACGCTCTCGAAGATCGAGAGAAGGTAGATCGTCTTCAAAATGAGAAGCGCGATCTTCTTCTGGGGCAATCTCTTCAATAGAAATTAAACCAGAAGGGAGATCTTCAGTAATGACTCTATCTACCTTTGGTGAACCGGGAACACTAGAAGAAGGAGTAACTGGTTCAGATATCTGAGGCTCTTCACCTATACCACTGGCAGATGCAACACTACCAGTAAGTTCAGTAACCTCAACTGCTTCAGGATCATACTCTTCTTCAGATGAAAGTAATCTAGTGCCACCAGGAGAGACCAGAAGTTTTAATCCTTCGTAACGAGACCGAATTTCTTCAGGAGGTTCACCACGTAATCTACGGGCTTGCCTCAATAGGTCGGCCACAGAGATAACCTCAGGAGACTCGCCCCGAAGTCTACGGGAGCGTCTCGGTGGTTCAGCCACAACTAATGATTTTAACTACTACACACGAAATCAAAGTAAAAACTCAAGAAAAACACCTAAGGTCGCTAAAGAACCAAACAATTGAAACACACGCCTAAAAATCTAGGGTGTCAAACCAAACACAAACAGTAGCTTCCGGACCAAAAACACTAGTTGGTGATGAAATCCAACCTCGTAGGATTCAGTACAGAAAGAGCGGGTGGAACAGTTACCCCGGCAACCTGCTTAATGAATAGACTGGACCAAGTTCCTCCACTTTAACCGTCTCGAGTGAAGTGAACCCCCCAGAAAATCCAAGTGAGTCTAGCCGACGTCTGCTCCAGGTACAGTGGGATCTTCCCACCACCGTCACCTTGGGTAGAATCCTAGGATTATGGCCACTAAGGTTACCAACAGCAACAAATATATTTGGGGGAACAGTCTAAACTCCGACAGCACGCAAGGGCAGAGTAACAAGCTCAATCCCCTTACCGGCTCCTTGACAATGGTTAATCCAAGGTTTACCAATAAGTGATCCCCAGGCTCCTCTACAAGAGGTATACCGTTTGTAATGCGTACGTGTCTGGCGTCGTTCCCAACGAGGGAGGATTGATCCCCTCACTGGTTCGGACACGAGCTCGTGCTTCTCCTTTAAGAGGAGCTTTCCCAGAATACAAATGTAACGGCTGGATTTATTCTATCACAAGATAAGCTACTTGTTTGGTTTAATAGTCTTGGAGAGTTAATTACTCACCTACTCCAAGACACTAGCCTGATCTATGTTGGTGCTTCAGAGCCCTAGAAAATAAAAATTTCTAAGTTAATTTTACTTTAAGCGTTGATTTTAACGGTTGTTCTTTAGGACAAAGGTAATGGAGATGAAACTTGATGGTGTATAGACTCAACTCCAATTCTCTAAAAAGATGCACCTAAGATGATTTGACGATTTTCTCTTTTCAATGAATGTTCTAATTAAGAGAGTTGAGAGAATGCAATCTTTTCAATAAAAACAACTTTCTCAAAAGACAATCAAAGAAACAATTCTCTTTATCTTTCAAAGCGCACAAAACACGACCACTCTTTACTTCACGAAAAAAATTCCTTTCTCTTTCAAAGACGTCAAATGTTATTCTAAAGCAAACTTTGCAAAGGAGATCGTTGATATTTTCCTATTTAATAAAGCATGTAAAACTAATCTAGGCAAAGCAATTTCAAGATCTATAAAATCTATGAAAAAATCACTCAACAGCAAATCAAATGAAATTTACCTAATATTTCACTAACAAATCAATCTAAGAAGCAAAAGCTTACTAGGATGATTCCGGGATGTTTTACTTGGTAATGATTAATCCAAGGACTAGTTTATGCAGAATCACAAACTAATCAAAACAAAAACTCAATCTCTTTTTGTTCTTTTTGAAAATGAAATTCACAACTTTAAATGACAAGCAATATTGAAATTTTGCAAAGAGACAACACAACGGTAGGTCGCTCACGAGGGTAGATTTTGTGACTGGTCCGACTCCTAAGAAGACTGACAAAACCAGAGATATCTAAGGTTTTGCAACTTCTATACCCAAAGTCACTACAGGACCAATATAAAAATCAAAACCCTAAGGCTAAAATCTCAAGGAATTTCACTAAAACTTTCGACACTAATGGAACAAGTGCAGGTGAAGATTTTTGACAATCAACCAGTGGATCTGGGCAGTAAAGACTAAGAAAACCAAAATCTAAAAGGAAAAAGTGATAAAAAAGGGAATTTTCTTAATTTTAACAGGGTACGCAGGCAACCTGTTTAACCAGGTGCGTGCACGCTCTGTGTATACAGATACAGTGCGTACAAGTACGCACTGTGTCCAACTTAGAGGGTGCGTACTACTGTAAAACAAAGAAAACCTAAGTTCTAACTTAACTCTAAGCTAAGCCACCCAAAAACACAGTCAAGCAATCAAAAACCAAAGAAACAAGACTCTTTTCAGATCAAAGTAATGCTCAAAGGAAAAATCAAATACATCAATGGATTCCCCAGTGGAGTCGCCAATTTGTCATGCGGAAAGAGTTATTTTTGCGGACAAACCTAACCTCCCTAGGAGTCTAAGACTCTCTAGTGACAAACAAGACAAACAAGAGCTATCCTTCTCTAAACATACATTATTCTATGAGAAACCAAGTGTTCTTCGATCTTACCTTAGGTCCAACGCTTGTTGTAGCAGTCCAGCCTTGCTGATCCAGATGAGCTCCTCCTTTACTTTAAGACCTGCATACACTAACAGTCAAACGATTACATAACACCTGAATATTTCATAAAACAAAGCATATTCATCACATAGACCAAGGAGTACATGAAATAATTCATTAACAACAAATCATTGAGAAGAATGGACTTATTTGTATTAAGGAACAAAAAAGGAACCATTACAACTTGATCCTTGGTGTTGTGCAAGTTCCTCCCAGGGTCCAGCAAGAGTTTTCCTTTACTTTGATAAGCTCACCCACTTCCAAATGAAACAAGAAACGATGGTAATCTCTCCTCACAAGTCTACAATGGAAGTCCTAATTCCAGTAGCATTTACCCTTTGGAATGTTTAGCTTTTAACCTCCCCTCCTTTGGCCCAAGGCCTGTATTTATAGTATTCTAGAGGAAGTTATTCAGTTCCAACATCAATGGGCTACTCCCTCTTTTGGATGGGGTGGCTCCTCTCTTGATGGGATAAGTTCCTCTATCATAGGGATGCATGAACCATCTGGAGGCGCTCAATACACGTCAAACACTCTTCTAGAAGGCTCTAGAAGTGACCACAAGTAACTTTTTAAAGATGAAACTCGCGCCTTTTGACCTTTACAGGGGTACGCACCCATCCTTTGTCTTACAGAGCGTACAAGTACGTAGGTACAGTGTGTTTGGAATGCGTACACGCAGGCAAGGTAGAGAGAACCTGCGTACCAAGAGATAAACATGTTTTTAAGTGACTTTCTCTCTTTTTGAAGTTTGACATGAAGAACAGAGGTATGAGGCTTGACAAGGAGGATAATGTGACTATTGATGGAGCCATATTAACTGCAGATAGTCATGGTGACAAATTTCAGTGTAACACCAAGAAGCATGTGAAGCATTAAATAACTCTTCATTTACTCCAATATTATAGTGTGCCACAACATAGTGAGAAGATTTAGGTGCTATACCTTTCTCTTTCTCTTTTTCATTAGTTTTACCTTTGGCTTGGTTTCTTTCATGCTCAATTCTGTCCCAAAGCAACTTGCATGTGGATGCATCATGTGATCCATCTCTTTTGTAGCGTATGCAGTGCAAATCTAAATTTTCTCCTTGAGAGTGTCTGCCCCCTTGCCTCTAAAATTTCTTCCTCTTCCTCTTCGGCCACCTCTTCCTCTCGAAGAATCTTCAGCAATATTCTTCTCTCTATTTGCAAGGCACATAACCTCTTCAAAAGACTGAGGAGATGTCTTCTTCCCAAAAGCTTTCTCCCTTTCAGCAAATTTTTTCACAAGGGAGTCAAAGGTAATATCTTTGAGGTTTCCATTTTCTTGCAATGACTCAAGATAATTTAAGTGGGATAAAGTTCCATGAGAAAATCTATCAGAGGAATGTCGAGCTCAATATTAGTGACTTTGATATCATGCATAATAGATTTTACTTCTGAAGCAAGAGCAAGAGGATCATCATTTTTTAATTCAAGGGTGAACAATTTAATCATGAGTTGAACAACTTCAAGTGCAGAGTGTGAGTCATATAGTTCCTTCACTTTTTGTAAGGCTTCGAAAGCATTTGAAAATGGTGAAATATGGCGACTCACCTCTTCATTTGCTGATACTGCAATCAATGCATAAGACTTGCTATTCTTATTTTCCTAAATGGAAAATTCCTTGTCTGAGGTAGGCTGTTTTGGCTCTTTGTCTCTGTTTCCAACAAACACTCCTTTCCACAACTCATTAAAAATAAGAGTGTGTTTGATTTTCCTAGACCACTCAGGATAGTTCTCCTTCCCATTGAGAACCGCTCCCATAATAGATATCAATGAGTGCATTTTAAAAATATGTACTGTGTAAAAAAAAATCGCTCTTCTATTGGTAAAGAAAATGACACAGGAGGTTGACGAAAATGAGGTTGTAGTCTGTAATTCGAGTACTGGTTAACTTTGTAACCAATCAACTGCGCTTAAATCCGGTTATGTACGTGAATTTTCCCCTTGAGGGTCCTTCTTATCTGACCAATCACTATCGTTCCCTCGTTGACTTACCCTTTTATCAAGCGCTTCAATCTGTGTCATTGATCTCACTTCTCCAGGTCCAATGTATATCGCGTCGTCTGCTTACCAACTAACCCAGATGATCTCCATTGTCGATGCAACCCATCCAATTGAATAGTTGTCACGCAATCTCGTCTGAAATCTTACACGACCAATATCAAGTCAAAAGTGTACGAGACAAGTGGTTTTCCCGTGCTACGTATCACCCACTAAGGTTAATTACATGAATTTTAGGAATACCGTTTACAGCCTTTAGGGTGCGCAAGGTACCGCTTCCCACTTATCAATACCACCCACGTGCATAATTCATACTTTTAATAAAGGTGCTTAAGGTGTCAACACAAACCCTAACACATAAAACGTGGAAATTGCAGCAATTAAGAGTTAGCCGGTTTATGTTGGTTGCGGATTATGCTAAACATTCATAACATTATATAAAAACACATATCTAAGACTTCGCAAGTTATTAAGTACTTTTAAGGGTTAATTTCATTCGACAGATGAAAACATACAATTAATTTAGAGATAAGAAATGATAAATAGATAGACATATAATCCTTCAAAACAACCTTTTTTATGCTTAGATCTTTAATTACAGTCCTTTCCAACCTTGTACACACAACTGCAGGGGCCTACACTCTTAGCTGCGGACTTACCAAGGTCTCCGTGCACACAATTGAAGAGCCTTCCCCTTTGCCCAAGTACAAAATAGGAAAAACAAACCCAAAAGTTTCCCTTTTATGATCTTTGTTCCTTATCTCTCCAATGACTCTTCTATGACTCCTTTTTATATGATTCTTCATTACAATACCATGGTTCGTGAACCATGGGTAGGTCACAACACAACTTGACTCTTAACAAACTAAGGGGCTTTGGCCTTCTAAAATCCCCTTTGACTCCTACCGACCTGCACCACTCATGCTCTGCTCCTTAAAATGTAGATACTTTACAATAATTGACAAAACTTTACAGAATATGACCCAAGGGGACCTTGTCCCAACACTTCAAAGTGAATATTTTTTGAAGAAATGGAAGAAAGATGGGAACACACTCAGAAATAATGTGGGAATAAAGCTATTGGTCATGGGTTTCAAATGGGAAGACAATGTGGCAATCTCTTGAAATGGTATTTGATGTCGGATGCAATGGGGAAATCCATCAAAATCTAATCTCTGAACTTACACAAGCCTTTCTAGGTTCCGGGATTCATAAGAGACAACTACCAAGTTTACCCATGGTACATTGATTCTATAAGGGTTCTCCTTATGAATTCATATGGGTTACACTGGGTACTACCTATAATCCACTTAAAATGGACAGTTGGAGCAGTAGCCATCATTGAAATTTTAGCTTGCAGGTGAAACAAAATTCTCTTTGTTTGTATTTGTGAAGGAGAAGTATTTCCTTAAGCTACCTAGAATGAATTTCCTTGGCTATTCTGAGCGAAAAGCCATCATAGTCATCCCCCGCCCCATGATGTTCCTATAGAGTACCATATTCTCCTCCCATTGTAGTTGTGTGTCAATTCACAGCTTATCGAATTTCTCAGTGTATCTGTTGCTTTTCTTTTGTGGCCATTCATATACGTGTACCTTTCTCTACATTCTTATTTCAATTATCTGGTGTGACCCATCTATTTGAAGTAGGAATGATTCTTTTAGCAATTGTTAGGAGATATAGTCGTACCAAATCACAATCAAAGTACAATCTTCAGCATTAGGATCAATTATTCATATGATACTCACAAATTAATCTTTCAACCAATTTCTAGCCGAGGTTAAATCATTGCTATCTCTTCACATTTTAAAAATTGCATCACAAATATGAAAAAAATCGCTGAAATTGAGTGGAGAAATAATTTCTCCCCTTTACATATTTATGAGAAACTGGCCATAAAATTTTATTTTGAGCTCAAGGCCAAACTTAGCCAAATCCATCCTTCACATGAATTGGTTTGTTCTTCTTTTTCCCATTAAAACATTCAACTATCTATGTTTACTAGGAAATATGGGATACTAGACAACTAAATTAATTTCTAATAGCTTGTCCACCTTTCATGCTACTTCTGAAGTGTAAAACCTTCTATTGTTATCAATGAGCATTACAATGTTTACATCTAAGCAAAAGTTGAAAATTTGGTTTTTTTTGTTTCCCAACATGCAGGAGCCTAAAACCAAAGAGAAAATAGAGTTTGGAGTCTGAAGTTAGGCCTTTTTACCAGTGGTGATTTGATGGTGCTTGATCTTGTCAGTAATTCCACTATATTTATCTTTTCTAATTAAGGTACCTCCAGTCTTCCTTATCTAGGGGTTGTCACTTTCACTGCCCCACTTATATGATTTTTTTTTAGCTGATGGAACTACAATAAACATGTTGGCACTTTTGAATGATTCATTTGTGCTTGGACAGGTTGCCTCAAAAATTTTCTAATTCCTCCCATAAGACCTCTGACTTGTCACATATTTTCTTGTTCAATATGACGCAGTGGCAACATCATTCCTCCTGACACTGTGTTGGCTTCTCCTGCCCCTCACAATTGCAACTTGGGATAAGTGGCTACTCCCTCTGAATTTTTTTCTCTCTTTCCTATTTTCAATAATTCCATTATTCTCTTTGCTATGATGGGGATCTTTAATTCTGTATCTATTGCCACATGACATACACCAAGTCATAAATTGCTAGTTTCCTAATAATGTTGAATGTGTAGAGGACAAAAATTCCTGATCTCTCTAAATTAATATTACTTTGAAATCTCGATGAGGAATCATATAACCAGCAGAGATTAATTCTCGCCCACTTCCTCAAGTTAACCAATAGAAGTGAATTCTAACTCACTTCCTCAATCCTTGAAAGCTTTGTGATGACTATATGTCATTTCTTCTCATTGTGTCTGCCTTCTTACATTGCTAAATGTAAACTTTCGACATTTCCATTTCTTTGCATGATTCCTTACGTTAAGATCCTTTATTGGCGATTAGTAAGTTTTCTCAACCCCCTCTTGTTCGTCTTCTCAACAAGCATTATTGTATTTCTCATAACTCAAAGAGGCAAGGTTTTGTAATTTGTTAAGGTGATTCCCAAAATCATTGTTAATGCTTCTAAAATTTCTTACTCCTTGAGCAATGTTTTTAAGGAGGAAGTAGATTTAGCATAAACTTGTCCTTCTCAACAAGTTGTTCTTGACATTGAGAAATGGTATTTTATTTAATAGGCCAATAACTTGCAAAATAGTAATTTCATTAAACGTAGAACGAAAGAAATAATATATTAATGTCCACAAAAGACCAAGGTAGTAAATTCAATGAGAATTGAAATTACATCTAACAAAAAGAAAAAAATCTTTGAAACCTTACTCTCACAACTGTTGGGTTACCTTAGTAACCAATTCTAGTTAAGTAAGAGAGTATGTTACATGGGAGGGCCTAGTTATCATTTAGGGGTAGAGAGTGATTTCCTTGTATCTATGCAATTGGATCTTTGGATACTTGTGCTTGGTGTGGATTTGGAAGTGTTTGAATGCCTCTTGTATATTTTGTTGGTGTAACAAATATCAACCAAACTTTGTGTTGACAATTTTAACATATGTTTAGTGGTTATTTTTACATTTCATGATCATTATTGTTGATCGTTGTTTTTTGACATCTTGAATTAACTAATAACAAAACGAACTCTCAATTAATTTTATAGACGCCATATTCAATAAAAATGAAAAAAATCTAGGATTCATAAATGGCAAAGTTTAGTCATAAATTTTCTAATATAAAATATCCCAATTCTTTTTACAAAACAAATAACAACTCGATATTGGATGCTTCATAAAGTGCCTCTATTGCAAATAAAATCTAACCAATATTGCAAATAAAATCTAACCATCAATTCCAGCCTCTCTTTGTTTTTACCAATTTAAAAGTGAAAAAATTAAAAATGAAATCAGACTATCAAAACTCTGTCAAATTCCACAATGAAACACGCCATTCTAAAATATCACCTTAAATCAAACCTCTTTTTAACGCAAACATTTATTTGAAACCTAACTCTAAGATGATTAAATCAGACCTCTTTTAACGCAAACATTTATTTAAAACTCAAATATGCTAAGAGCTTGCGAAAGTTTCGAGTCAATCGTATCTGTGATCTGGATTTTCATGTACGAACCAGGAAGACAGAAAATAAATTAATCCTTTCATATCTCCTTTCACTTTAAAGTCTTAAGACTTGTACCGGAATAAATTTGATCCCTCTCGGTTTATATTAGTTTATATCTAACATGAATTTATGTGTAATATTAATTCTAAAGATTTATAACATTAATTGCTGAAAATTATAATATTAATGGATTGGGTTTATAATATTAATTCATTAGCTTTATATTATTAATAATTTTTTTGATTAATTCATTGTGATAATAATAAATTTTTAATGTGAAATATTATATTAATTTTAGTTACAATATATAGTATATATTATGCGTTTAATATTTATCAAAGATAGTCATATACATTATATATAATGATCATATATAAAAAGACTTATATATTGACACCTATCATAATGGTGAGAGGGGATAAATAAGTGTTATTAATAATAATTAAACATTATTATTTTGTAATTATTTAATTATGTTGTAGCTGAAATATAAGTATTACTATATTATACAATATCATATAATAACATAATATTATATAAATATTAATATAAGATTATTATAATAATAATTAAATTATAGAAATATAGTATTTAATTATTTAGAATTATAATAATTAACCGATACACTTATAATTATTGATATGGTTATATATATAGATATAGATTTTGAACATAACATGACGGTGAGAGATAAATAAATGTCATTAATAAATAACTAAAATACTATTATTATATTATATGTCAGTTATATGTAATTTAAAAATATAAGTATTAAAATATAAAACTCTGTCAAATTCCACAATGAAACACGCCATTCTAGAATGTCACCTTAAATCAAACCTCTTTTTAACGCAAACATTTATTAAAACAAACCTCTTTTAACGCAAACATTTATTGAAAACTCAAATATGCGAAGAGCTTGCGAAACTTTCCAGTCAATCGTATCCGTCATCCGGATTTTCATGTACGAACCAGGAACACAGGAAATAAATTAATCCTTTCTAACAGAAAGTGAAGAGAGAAGTAATTGTGATGTACCAAGCGACGACCCATCCGTTGTAACAAGTCCAGCGGACCTGTGCAATATTGTATTCTTGGTGAATCATTAAATGAAAATTCAAGCCCTCAGTCATACAATCCATCGGTGAATTTTTCCACACCGGATAATCTAGATAAGAATATCGTGGCATATTCTAGAAGAAGAGGGCTAGTTTAAGACGGCCCGGAACATCTACAACAATACAACGTGAGGGAGTGGCTGAGCTTCACTTAATTTTGATTTAATTGTAAATTTTAAGAATATTTTAGATTTGATAAAAAAAAAAAAAAAAAAAAATTAATTAATCTTTCTAATCATATAGAGAAACATTCATAAAATGCTAAAATAAATATGACAAGGGTTAAACTCAGACTGCAATGGTATCTGATCTTTGTTTCTTCGGAATTTCCTCACGCTCTCTGATTCTTGTCTTTTCTTCGCAAATTTTCCACGCTCCTTTATTTAGTAGCTTATTGTACGCCACACTTTATAGCTCTATCCATTTTCGTAGTAAACCTTTCCAATCCGTGATCGCTAGTTTAAGACGACCCGGAACATCTGGAACATCTGGAACGATACGGATGTCCAGGAGCGATTAGCGCGCCTTCTTATACATCACACTCTCAAATTAATTTCCCACACCGCCCAACCTTCATAAGAATTTCGTGCGGTATACGCTACGCTGGCTAGCCCCGCCTATATATAGAACCTCATCTATGAAATAAGCTCAACTGCAATTCCTTCGTTGTATTGCGCTGTTTTGTAGTTGTGTTTAATTACTTGCTGGTGGCCGTTGCAAGGGGGGCAAGAACATTAGCAGTTTCGATTTATGTTACAGCAATACTAGCGTTAATATTTAACGTTTGTCTTCAAGGTAAGGTTACAGTAATCCCTTGACTGCATTGCATCGTATTTTATGTACGTAAATGAGTTTAGATATGGTAAAGAAATATCTGATTGTTTTGGTAAGTGCAGGAGCTACGGGTGCGACGTTTGTGATCCAGAACCAGTGTTCATACACGGTATGGGCCGCAGGTATTCCCGTAGGTGGCGGTCAAGCGCTGGGGCAGGGTCAATCATGGAGTGTTGACGTGCCCGCAGGAACGAGCGCAGGCAGATTTTGGGGACGTACGGGATGCTCCTTCGATGCCTCTGGTAAAGGAAGCTGCAGCACTGGTGACTGCGGCGGCGTGCTCAGCTGTACACTCTCGGGACAGTCTCCTACAACGCTGGTTGAATATACTCTGAATGGGGGCAACAATCAAGATTACTATGACCTCTCTGTAATTGATGGTTTCAACGTCCCTCTCTCCCTAACTCCCTCCGACGGTAGCTGCAAAGCGCTGACTTGCAAAATGGACCAGTGCCCAGATGCCTACCTATATCCCACTGATGACACTAAAACCCACGCTTGCGCTTCTGGTGGTAATTACAACATTATATTCTGCCCTTGATGAGAAGCTTATCATACTCAATTCTCTGTTCATTACATAAAATCCATCGCTAGTAAACCGAATAATTCTCTGTAGTATCATATCTATAATAAGAGTATTACAATCATGTTGATTGCAGTATCATATTTATAATAAGAATACCATTGCGTGCATGGTTGCAACAAGTTCTATTTACAGGCAAAGGCTAGAAAACCGAAGAATTCTATGGAGTATCATATCTATAATAATAAGAGTATTACAATCATGTTGTTTGTAGTATCATATTTATAATAAGAATAGCATTGCGTGCATGGTTGCAACAAGTTCTATCCTGTATATGCATCAATTTGGATATTTGGATATCTTTACGTGATCTTAAATGATAAATTGATATCTTTACGTGATTTGAAACTATTTAGTAAATAATTAGATTTGTAAATGTTAAAGTAAGGGAAATGATGATTTAGATTTTAAGTTCTAAGGATTAGCTCAACCGGTCTAGTACTTCGCAGTTCTGGAGGTCATAGGGTCAATTAGGCTAGGCTCACCTAGTAGGCCGCAGGGCTTAATCCCCTTCGGAGTTGATCAACTCAATTCTTTCTTACAGGAAAAAAAAGTTATATAGATTTTAAGTCTTTAAACTTTATTCATATTTAAATTTTTTTTTAATTATCGCGTGGTAGAATTTAAATAATAAAAATAATGGAATTGATTTTCAATTGATATGATTATATTATTTTATTAATATCATGTTATACTTTTTAAATTGTTATTATTATTTTTCCAAATCAATGCAAATGTGTTAATTCACTTATTGTTATTATTATTATAATTTTATATTTTATATTAAATAATGTAATAATTTATTTTTTATTTTTAATTTAAGAATTAATTTTAAACCACATATTTTCATTTTATTTAAAAATATATATATTTTGTTAATGACAAAATTTATTTTCATTTATATTATAAAGCTTAGTATATATATAGATAATCTTATTACATTCACACATAAATTTGACAAAGTAAGCAAAAAAAAACACAACTTCAATATAATGATTTATATTTATAAATTTTGCATAAAAGTAATCAAAAAAAATACCATCAATTTAATACAATATTAATTATATGATACTCCAAAGTTCCTTTGCATTGAAAAAAAGAAAGGGTTCCAAATTTTTTGTTCTATACATTTAATTTCAAATCAAAATAATATATAATCAATCTTCATAATGATAAAAATATTATTACATTCAATATAGTAAACGCATATCAATTTCTAAATAGCATAGCTTTGTATGGTAAATGAATATCTATTTAGATGGTACCTTTTCAACATTGACCTGGTTGGAAACTACTTAGGAAAAGTAATAGTTTAATTAGAAGTTTTTTCATGGTAATGGAAGAGTGAAGTGTATTTATCAAAGATTTACCTATTTGGATAGTAACGTAAATTGTTATATATGTAGGTTGATGAGATCACATGTATTCATGGAAATAACAAGGATGTAACATTTCAGACTTATCTTATTTTTACAAATGATATTGTGGATTTTCTCCCTGACATTTATGGATTTCTCTCCGATTTTGTGGGTAGAATATGCTTACGATAATTGATTGAAGGATGTTCATGTTCAAGATGGGATATAATTTGGATTCATTAGTGAACGGATCCGAGTACCTTCCCTGCTTCTCTAGACTCGCCGTGGGTAGCTTCCGCCAACTATCCTACTTGAAGGAAACTCTAGTTTTTTCAATACATGATTCCCTACTTATATAAATCAACGTACTTATTTGATTGATTTGGATGATACTAGCAAAAAGAGTTGTGTGGATAGATCTCAATGCTAAGGATAAAGAGTAGAGAATATATGGAGTCAATTCATTAAAATATATTTGATACTAATTTCCTTTATAAAATCTAAATATCTCCCTATTTTTACTAATTTAAAAGAGAGAAATGAAAATAAAATTAAAAATTAGAAATAAAATCAGACACTATCAAAACTCTGTCAACACTCATTTATAAAATCTAAACATCTCTTTATTTTTACTAATTTAAAAAAGAGAAATTAAAAAAGATAAAAAAAAAAAATCAGACACAATCAAAACTCTGTCAAATTCCACAATGAAACACGCCATTCTAAAATGTCACCTTAAATCAAACCTCTTTTTAACGCAAACATTTATTAAAACAAACCTCTTTTAACGCAAACATTTAGTCAAAACTCAAATATGCGAAGAGCTTGCGAAACTTTCCAGTCAATCGTATGTCATCCGGATTTTCATGTACGATCCAGGAACACAGGAAATAAATTAATCCTTTCACACAGAAAGTGAAGAGAAAAATAAGTGTGATGTACCAAGCGACGACCCATCAGTTGTAACAAGTCCAGCGGACCTGTGCAATATTGTATTCTTGGTGAATCATTAAATGAAAATTCAAGCCCGCAGTCATACACTCCATCGGTGAATTTTTCTACACCGGCTAATCTAGATAAGAATTCGTGGCATATTCTAGAAGAAGAGGGCTAGTTTAAGACGGCCCGGAACATCTACAACAATACAAGTTGAGGGAGTGGCTGAGCTTCACTTTTCGGCACTTTAATTTTGATTTAATTGTAAATTTTAAGAATATTTAGAATTCATAAAAAAAGAATTTAATTAATCTTGCTAATCATATAGAGAAACATTCATAAAATGCTCAAATAAATATGACCAGTGCTAAACTCAGACTCCAATGGAATCTGATCTTTGTTTCTTCTCCGGGGAATTTCCTCACGCTCTCTGTTTCTTGTCTTTTCTTCGCAAATTTTCCACGCTCCTTTATTTAGTAGCTACTGCCCTGGCTTATTGTACGTGACAATTTATAGCTTATCCATTTTCTTAGTAAATCTTTCCACTCCGTAGGTCTGGATAAGCATTTCGTGGGAAAT
>APFE031061584.1:307923-340434 GCA_000404065.3 Pinus taeda | reverse complement strand
GGTTGTGGAAGGCTAGGGGCAACAACACTTCCATATTTATAGTTGTGAGTGGTAGGCTTCCTGGTTGCCATAATTTTACTTTCCATTTTTCTTGCTAACCTGAATGCCTTCACCAATGAATCAGGTTCCCAAAGGCGAACCTCATGTTGGATATTATCCTTTAAATTCCCTATGAACACATTAATCCTATGCTCCTCTGGAATATTTTTTACCCTTATGTTCAATTTTTGGAACTCCTCAATATGCTCCATTATTGAACCCTTTTTTTTGAGACTTATCAAATGGCTAAAAAAAGTGTTGCTTTTCGTATCCTCATAATGTGCTGTCAATTCTTCTGTAAAAATTGCCCAAGTGATAATTTGTTTACGAGAGCAAAGCCATTAATACCATACAAACTAATTTGGTTCCAATAAAGTTGCAATACGTACCCTTTGTGTGTTTTGCACATTATTGAGATCGAAAAATTGATCCATCTATAATATCCATGTTGCGGGATCCTTGCCATCAAACTTCCTCATATCGATTTTTGGAATATGGTGGGTCTTCGATCCAACATTAGAGTCTATGGAATCATGATTAACATTTCTTTTGTTCTCATCATGAGTTTCCTTTACTACCCTTTCACATTTAGTGACCCTTTCTTGTAGCAACTTATTCATATTTATCTTCAATTCTTCCATCTTATCGTCCATGCCATTCATCTTAGCTTCCATCTTAGTGTCCATACCATTCAACTTATCTTCCATCTTAGCATCCATGCCATTCATCTTAACTTGCATGCCATTCATATTAGCTTCCATGTCATTCATCTTGGCTTCATTTACCTTTAGTGAGAGTGAAATTTGTTGTACTTGGTCTTGTAATTTTGATATATCATGTTGCATTTCTTCCTCTTCTTCATGTGTCATGCTAGAGCTTTCAGGTTGCTTACTAGGTGTTTCCATTTTCTTTCTTCGGGGGATTAATTAATGCTAATAATTCTTCACTATTCCCTTTGAATTCCTTTAAACTAATTTTTCAAACCAAGCTTATGCAAAAATTTAAAAAAATCTACAAACTTTTTTTCACTTTGTAGGAGCTCGATATTTCATCTAATGTATCTCTGTAATTTTGGATCTTCCAGTTCTGAAATTGCGACCTGAAGTAGCCCTCTGCGTCCTCTTTCCAATGCCACCAGTCTAATCGAATTTAGATTCTCCAAGAAAGAGTTATGCACAATCTCCCAAGATGATCTGATTATATACCTTTTCAGAAGAGCGAAATTGTATGAAGTGCCATGTGTCACTGTTTTGACCTTAGTATCTGAAAAATATACACAGGGAACTACAGTCCGTCCTCTTTCTATAACTTCTTATGAAATTTCAATCTGATGCTCAAAACAAAAGTTATGATGATTTTCCCCAGGTCACTTGTTTGGAATGTAATTCGGGAGGCTACAAAAAGACCAACTTCCTCAAATCATATCTTCGCAAATATAGCGCGAAAGGCTCTGAAATTCGGACCCGAGGTTCAGAACGATTTCAACCCAAATAGGTTTTTTTTAGCATCTAAAACGTCGCAGAAAAAAGTTATGGCACAAATGCCATGATGACCTGTTTGGAGCAGCGAAACCCTAGAATCCAAAGCTCAGATACCAAATGTTATGAAACCAGCTCACAAAATAATAGAAAACATAAATCAACGCCTTAGAATTCAGCCTCTTTGAGGGGACAACCTCCTTTACATTACACAAATGAACAATTCTTGGATGATTCAAATGACAAAACCTCATTTCTATATATAAGAGTCTAAGGGGTCACAATATAACCAAGCCGACCTAACAATAATAATATAAAGCCACAAAAATAACAATAGAGGGATTCTATGGGGCACAATAATAACAATATGGGGACAATATGGGGCACAACAATAATAATAAGGGATACAACGACAATAGTAATGGGGGAATCACTAGTATTATAAGGACCTAACAGTATAAGATGTATTTCCTTATGAGAATTTGTTCACATTATCTACTAATACACCTTGGTATGCAAATATTGTTAATTATTTGGCTACAAGAATTTTTTTGCAACATTTTCATCAAGAGAACATCGTAAAATTGTTTGACACAGTGCTACGTATTCTTATGTTCAGGGGTGCTTATTCTGCACTAGGATAGATCTTATGATCTAGCGTTGTCTGTGGGAAGATGATATATATGACATTCTTAAAGCATGTCACAACGAGTCATGTGGAGGAAACTTTATAGATAAAATAAATGCAAACAAGGCTCTGTGACTGGGATACTACTGGCCCACCATTTTTCGAGATGCCAAGAAATATGTTAGCAGTTGCGATAAGTGTCAACCGATGGGAAGGCCTATACAGACTAACGAAATGCCACTACAGCCACATGTCATGATAAATCATCTCAAGAATTAAGCCCTTGATTTTATAGGCCCCATAAACCTATCATTAAGAGAAAAGACATATATCTTGGTATGCATGGATTATGTGACCTAATGGGTTGAAGCAAAGGCCCTGTCAAAGGCAGTAGAACAAGCAGTGGTTGATTTTCTTTATGAGGAGATATTTGTTCGTTGTGGTGTTCCGCGAGAAATTTTTACAGATCAAGGAACCTTGTTTACTTCTCGACTTAATAAGTCCATTACTGAATAGTTGAAGATCAAGCACCGTGTTGTACCTCAGGAGACAATTCCTAGTTGTGGGGGAACTAGTGCCTAAGACATTTTGAGATTGGATAAAAAGATTAAAATTAATCGCTGGAAGTACACGCCATGAAGGCTTGTAACCAAAAGTTCTAGCTTTGAAACCCTAGCCTTCCAAAGCATAATGGCTAGAGAGGCTATGGGAGTTGCAGGGTGAAGGTGTAAAGCAGAAAATGGAGGTTGCAGATTTTTGGCATAGGCAATTAAGAATTTGTGCTTTAACTCTGTAGAAAGAATAATGTAAGACTGAGAAAATATAATGAAATTCCTGGATGTGGAACGCTTCATTAAGGGCTTCAAGATTAATTTTAATGAGTACAATTAAATAAATTCATCAAAAACTAAACCAAAGCACCCGCTACATCTTACACTGTCTAAAAGAATAAAATACATAAATTAGAATGTTGAAACTCATAAAAAAAGCAATCACTACAACTTCCCAATGTTGAAATCAAACTACAATATATTGTTAAGGTTTCAAAAGATTTTAAATTACAATACTCATTCATGAAATACACTTTTATTATCTCCCTTATTCAATTGTCCTAGAATTGGTTATATAAAACTGTTTTTGAAACAGTGATACAATTCTCCAAAATATTTTTACGAAAATATGATACAATAAATTTTCATAATATTTAAAGCGAAAAGACAATAAAGGGGAATCTCTTTTAATGTGTATACTTTGTATAATTAGTAAAGGAGTTGTCTATAATGCGATTTTTTGGAGATTCCGGTGATGGAAGAAATTGAGGTTAAATCTTGATTTGTCGCAGTTAAAATGGTTTTTTAACTGCATATTTGGATTCAGCACCCTAGAAAACCCCTGGGACGCTTTGATTGTGCAGAAACTAGCTATCAAACTTGCGATTCCAATAAATTGCTGCCAGATTTTAACCGAAAAAAACGAAAAGCTTTCAAAAAGTCGCATTATAGACCACTGCATTAGGAAACCCCTTTTTGACTTTATAGATTCAATAAAATAAGCATGTGATTGACTTTTCCGAAGGGGACGTTTGAGTGGACCCAGGGTTTATCGTCTGCACACACAAACAAAACCTTAAACATCTTAATGGGGCACTTGGGAAGTTTACAGAAAATCAAGGTAGTGCTTCCATAATGAATCTGGTCCATTGATCATTCGATGGGTAGTATAGTAAAACTGCCTTGCGGGATAACTCAATACATTAAACTTTGTGCATCTCGTACTTCTGGGATCCTCTTCGATCTGGGCTCAAATGTTTTGGACCATCGATTGTTGTGATGAAATTTTCTAAACTGTTATCTAGTAATTTCTTCGCCACTGAACATAATGAATCTATAGTTGTCATAACAATGTTGCAGTAATCCAATACTCTTTGAAATTGGCACTCGTCAAAGGGTTTGATTTTCGCTCAACCTTCCTTCTTTCCTCTTCAATAGCAAATACTCATTTGCCTCTTTCCTCTTGAATAGCAAATACTCATTTGCCTCTTTCTGTTTATGCATATGTGAAATAAGAAGTTAGAAAACAGTGTGAGTAACATCAGCCAACTGATTGCTAATCTCACTCAAAAATCCTGGAATGACAGCATTTGATGTCTCTGCAAACATTTTACGGAGTATCATTTTGACAAGAGAGTCCCAGTCTTGCACCGTTGAAGACAACTTTGGAACAAGACGCATTATCATATCACATCCATGCCTGAACCTAAATGTGAAGCTGCGCTACCAGAATACTTTCATGATTCTCCTGCTTGTCAAGGATGCTTTGGAGGAGATGCATTCTGAACGTTATCTCTAATACAGTCAAGAAGAACAGATATCACATTGCATGGATGAATTTGGCCCCTGAGCACAGCAATAATGGCATCACTGGCAGCTGACCGCACCCTCACATCTTGGGAATAGACAAGTCGAACAAGTGCAGGCATCAAAAACGAAGGATCAAGTTGTGCAAAGAGTTTTGTTTCCAATTTGCCAGGCTCATCTTTTGAATCCTGAATTAATTTCTAAATGAATTTGGCAGCTTATACTCCCACATGAGGAGATAATTCCATTTTATAAATAAGAACAACCAGGGTTGAAATGAAGATAAAATGAGCTATTCGACGCCCATGGAATTGGACTGAATTCTTCGAAGCTTGGCTTGCCAAAACGAGGGCTCCCTTGGCATAAATTTTCCAAACAGTGCATTGTGGCCTATACGAAAACATCCAAAGATTGTCACTGGTATCTAGAGTAGATATTTGCGCTGGTGAAACTTTACTCTGTTCTGAGTTTGGACTGGAAGATAATTCAGAAGGCCTGAATTTTGCTCCATTGTGACCAGCTAATTCTCCTGCAGTTTTTAGCATCATCAAACCTCGAGGTTTGACACTTTTAAATTTTGACTTTTTACAAGAACCTTTTGCACGTCCTAGATTAGAACCTAAGACATATTTTGCGTACTTGCTCGATCTTGTACTTTTCCTCTTGGTTGAGATTGACATTTCCATGTCACTGCTAACTGGATTATCAACAATATCTTTTTCAGGCACATCATCTCTTCTTGTATTCTTCATTCCATTTGAAATTTTACATAAAGGTTTATTGGAATATTGACTTTTTGAAGCTTCATTTAATTGAATACCAGCTGCCCTGAGCGACATGTTTGATGTTTCCTTACTGCAACCTTTTAGTAGACCAGATGCTTCTCTAGGTGTTCGAACTCCAACTCCAGGATTATTCTACTTTCTAATTCCTTGCAGTTTGCCACACTGCATCATCTTTCGCAGAGGCACTTCCAGATCATCGTCATCGTTTCCTTTAGCCACATTTTCATCAATATTAATCTTTGTCTTCTGGTTTCGAGTTATCTATGTTGTTTGGCCCATATTTGATGCCTTATAATGCGCAAAAACATGAATACCAGCAAGGCCTGCAGTCAAATGTCTTACATCCGCCTAAATGTCAATTTCTTTGCTCTTCTCAAGTGGTTTGTATAAAACAGTCGGAAGCGAGATAGGCGCGAGATAGGCATACTGTAGTACAATGAGGGCACCAAATCCTAAACTAACTCCTTTATGATTGAGAGACCAAGATCACACAAGGCATAGAGGTTCTCCAATTTGGAATTCTTAACTGCATCTTTTGCATGCTTGATGTTGTGAAATATTGCCTCAATTAAGGCAAAGCTTTCCTATTCTCTTTTTGTCCCAAGGTCATGATGTACATCTTCATCTCGATGCACCAAGAACAAAAGCACAAGCATATTTTGGTCAAGAGCCTGCTCTTTGAGATACTGATGGACTTTACTAAGAAACTCTTAACTTCATGGTAAGTATCATGTGCAGTTCTTAATGTCAAATGAAAAAGTTCAGGAGTTATCTGAGCATCCCACTTTTTTTTGACCATCTTAACAATCCTTTTGCAGCAACAAGACTTATATGAGGTTTATCAACTTCACTTGACACCACATCCTTGGATATTTTTCTACAAGTAAGAAGCTTTGAAAACACCCCAAATAGAGTTTTGTATCTTTTGTCGTAAATGGGCATCCTTTTTAGGCAATTAACTTTTCACCAGAGTTTTAATACCATAGATTTTCAACAAACATTCTTTACTCCTTTCTTCCTATTCTGTCTTTAGAAAATCAGCAGTGTTACTATTTTATCAAATTTTTTCATCAAAGAGTCATTTATCATTCTTATCATTTTTCATAAAAACAAGAATGTCTTCCCTTTGAAGAGCTGTCAGAAAATATTACTAGGTGCCATCAAATTTTGCAAAATTTTAATCTTGTTTTGGAACTTTCTTGAAGATCTTTGATATTTCAGTTGTGCCATAATGAGCTACAACACACGGAATGTCCATTCCACAACGTCCATGGGCAAATGGACAAGTGGAAGTCACTAACAAAGTGTTAGAATCCATTACAACAAAGACAATCTAACAAAATCATAAGGAATGGGCTGAAAATTTATCAGAGGCAATTTGGGCCTATCAAATAACATGGAAGAGTATTACATGCCTCACCCCTTATGATCTTGTGTATGGGAATCAAGCGATACTTTCAATTGAATTTGAGATGAAAACTTTGAAGAATGCACTTCAAGTTGGGATGGATCTTACAAAAGCACAACAACAACAACTAAATCAAATTAATGAGCTTGACGAGATTTGTTAAGATTCCCTTCAATAGACAATCCTTGACCAATAACAAAGGGAAAAATAGCATGATGGATTCATCAAGGAAATGAAGTTTAAGTAAGGAGATTGGGCTCTTTTATTCGATTCAAGGTATAAGGATTTAAAGGGGGGGAAAGAGAGAGAGGAATTGAAAGTGAAATAGCAAGATGGATTCATCAAGGAAATGAAGTTTAAGTATGGAGATTGGGCTCTTTTATTCGATTCAAGATATAATGATTTCAAGGAGAGAGAGAGAGAGAGAGAGAGAGAGAAAGACCATTAATAATGTGAAAACCTTCTTGGAAGGCGAAATTGGACAAACTTATGCCTAAAAACCATGTAACTCATTGGCAAGGTTTGAAAAAAAAAGGGAGTAATAAACATTTTTATACATAAATGTTTAATTTTACAGAGTTATTCATACCTATCTTATCTATATAAAGAACCTAATGGATATATAGGTTGTTTTCAAGATGGTTGTAGAATCACATATAGAGCACACACAAGATATCAAGCAAATATGACAATGTCACATTTCTTCCTACAATCCAAGTGCTTTCTTTCACAATCCCTTGATTTATTTTCTTTAGCAAAGGTTTTAATGAAGCTTAAGAAGCAACAATATGTACTTGGATTGATCTTTTCCTTTCCCTTTTCCAATATCCTCCCATTAGTCCTCATAAGAAAAAGGAAAATTGTCATCATGAATCTTATCTATCTTACCCCTGTTTCTATTCCTTATCTTAACTAAGGACCAAAATTACTATTATTCCTATTCCTACTTTTTGGTCTAGGGACTAAAGTCTTACATATTAAAAGACGGGGAGAGATACTTAATTTAACCGCTATCCGAACTCTTATTCCACCATACACCTATAACTTATCCCATAACTCATTTAAAACATTCCATTGAACCTTATATATTCATAGTGCATGCACCCTAACTTTTACCCAACCTACTCAACCTCGTCCTTTACAAGCTTGTGCTTGTGTATATGGGCAGCACATTTTATTTCCCCGTGGACAATATATCACCTTAAATATGGGATAATAACCCAACTTGTCCTGATGTCAACTAAGTGACTCATCGAACTCTAAGAAAACACAACACATCAGGGCAATGCCACAGTATGTATAATTATCAGGCTAGGTGAGCACACTCCACATGTTGGAAGCCACATCAACATCTAATCAACAAGCGTGGGGTGCACAATTATGCGTAATAATTGAACAGTCTTCCAACTTATGATGGCATCATTCCACAACGTGTGAAATGATCATTTGATAGCCAAAGGAAACTTTCCCGTCACTTTGATTTGATCACTTCAAACAATTATCCATCAAGGGTTACAGTTGCATGGATTAAGTTAGAGTAATATGATGTTATGGGAGGAGCCATCAATCGAGTGGAACCAAAGAACATTGGTGTTATTCAGATAAAACTTGAGGTTTGGGGCATTTTTTTAAAATTTGGATGGGCCAATTTTCTAGGATGGTTTCAAGGATATGACATAGCATAGCCCGAGAGTTCACCCAACTATTCAATGGGGCTTGGGCACTTGTAAGGTAACTCACGCTAATGGTTAATGAGCCCATGATTTCTATCATCAATATGCTCTCATGAAATAGGGAAGTTTGGTCCAAGAACTTTAAGATTGATAGTGAGTGTTGGTCTCCTTTATTAGAGAAGCCATCCCCACTGCCAGACCTGAGGAAAGTTATCCAACATGAAGCCCTTCTGTTCCTATGGCGATATGTTGTGTTCACAATTCATAATTTTTTAACTTGCGAAGGAATGTACAATATGGTGTATCATTATCATGTTCAAAACCTTATGCATTTATCAAAGCAAAAACCCCTCAACATGTCATATAATCTAATCAAATTTTTAATGAAGCTGGAAGAACTTGTAAAGAGAAAGAGGATGAACCCTGAGGTAGGGTCGTGCCATTAGAGGTTGATCAAGATGTTGATTGATGTAGAGTTGCACAAGTTAGATATACCTTGGGATGTTTTAATTTAGGGAATTAGAAGCACACCTTGGGAAAGGGTTTTGCCACAAGGTACAAAGATAAGATCCAAAATCCCCTCTACACCAGAACAATGATATTCCACTAGGAGTTTGGCAACTTCGTGGACCCAGGAAGGCAAAGCCAGCTCCAAGTCCTTAAATTTTGTGGAAGATTCTAATGTGATAGAGGTCACCATAAAGGGGCTTTGAAATTTCATGTGTGAAGAATATATTGAGCCTATAGCTCCATCACAGGGAGTAGATGTTGAAGAAACCACTGTTGAATAGCTACCATTGAATTTCACGATCGGGACCAACAATTTCAAGCTCAAAAAGACTAAGTGCAGTAAAGGTAACACCTTGGCCTAAAAATCCTTTCAGTTTTGCAACCCAATTTACCAAGCTCCTCTTAAGAAAAATAAAAGGTTCATTTTACAAATGAAAAACTCAAAGCCAAACTGCATCAGAACAAGATTAAACTGAATAGCCTAGGTGCCTTGCTTGATGCCATTACGTGAGAAGAAGACCTCGTAGCTAGGGCCAAAATGTTCTAGAGGATATATGAAAGAAGCTCAGCATGTCACTAATCTTATCTTAGATGATGTTATTACAAATACCTATGCCTTCCTACAGTTGAAGCCAAACATTACATAGTGGCATACCAAAGATAATCTCTTTGACTTGGGTATTACCAGCCTAGATCCATCTTAACTACGGATCTATCAAGCGTTGTGAGGGATCAAATATCTCGTGGTGAAAATTTCTTTTTTTAGTGCAAATCTTGAGGAAAGGTTTGCACCTCGATATATTTGATCCCTCACGACGCTTTATAGATCCGGAGTTAAGATGGATCTAGGTTTATTTCAGTCGTTTGCGGCCAAGGAAAATCTATCGAAGATATGATTAATTTTATCAATAATATGTAAATACATATAATATTTATATAATCATTTTAAATATGCTAAATATGTCTAAAATTAATCTGGTCATTTTAATTTTAAATATGCTTAGTTACCTTAGTTTTTTGAGATGATAAATATTGTTAATAACTTTAATGATGAAATAAAAGTTTTGAATGAAAAGTGACAATGTAATAGTGTTGAATGATAGAAAATGTGAATAATAAGAATGTACCAATTACAAATAGTCTTCATTATGGTCAATTTCAAATTATTTTCTTCTACTATTCTTATTGTCATCCTTGTTAGTTTTGTCATCTTTTCATATCGATTATATGAAAAGGACAGTTGAAATCGTAAACTTTTTAGATATTTAGCTTGAGTTGTTGTACTAAACATCATACCTTGTCTCTCTTTCTCTCTAATATTAATAGGTTGAATTACTATAGCACAAAAATCAATGTACATTGCCAATAATTTTTTGTTCTTACACTAAAATCAATGCACATTGTTAATCCAATCACTTTAAAATTAATGTACTATCATGCATCTAATTACATCAAATCAGAAATCAACATCTACGCTGAAATCAATGCATCTAATGCAAGTAATCAAATAAGATTAGAAAATAACTTCTACACTGAAATCAATGCATCTAATGCAAACAATCAAATAGAATTAGAAATCAACCTCTACACTCAAATCAATGCATCTAGTGCAAGTAAGCAAATAGGATTAGAAACCAACATCTACACTGAAATCAATGCATTTAATGCAAGCAAACAAATAGGATTAGAAATGACCATCTACATTGAAATCAATGCATTTAGTGCAAGCAATCAAATAGGATTATAAAGCATCTACATTGAAATCAATGCATCTAGTGCAAGCAATCAAATATAATTAGAAATCAACATCTACATTGGATTCAATGCATCTAGTGCAAGCAATCAAATAGGATTAGAAATAACCATTTACACTGAAATTAATGCATTTAGTGCGAGCAATCAAATGGGATTAGAAATCATCTACATTGAAATCAATGCATCTAGTGCAAACAATCAAATATCATTAGAAATCAACATCTACACTAAAATCAATGCATCTAGTGCAAGCACTTAAATAGGATTAGAAATCGCCATCTACACTGAAATCAATGCATCTAGTGCAAGAAATATTCTTCCCTCTCTCCCCCCTGCATCTCTATCTATATATCCCACCATATCTCCTTTGTCTCTCTATCACACCCCCCCCCCCAAACACACACAGTCTCTCACTCCATATCTATCAATTTCTCTGCCCCTCCGTCCCTCTCTCCATCTCTCTCTTTTCATTCTTCACCTTCTTAATATCTATATTCCCTTTTCTCTCATATCACTTCCAAAACATAACTCTCTTTATGCATCTATTCATATATCCCTCCATTCCTCCTCTCTCTCTCTCTCTCTCTCTCCCTCTCCCTCTCTCTCTCTCTCTCTTCCCCTTCTCTCCCTCTCCCTCTCTCTCTCTCTTCCCCTTCTCTCCCTCTCTCTCACCTCTTCCTCTCCACCTTTCTCTCTCTATGACTTTCTTCTTACCTTCCTCTCTCTCTGATCTGGGTGGATCTCCAAACACCAGTGGCATGAAAAAGGCTCAAAATTCGAAGTGGCAGAAAGTCAATTAACTTGACATCAGATCGAAGTGCTCGTCACCCTGATTCCAACAATGCGAACAAGACTCCAATCCGAGTCTATATGAAGAAGATAGAAGCAGTCAAAGTTCAGGGTTGACTTACCCATGTGGTAGGCTTAAGGAGGGCGCAATTTGGCAAGAATTCGGCATCGGAATCCGGCCAGTTTTCCGGGAGAAATTGTGGGTTTGTTAACTTGTCTAATATTGCCTAAGGTTGTGGAAAAATTCGAAAGGGTCGGTGGAACCATTATTTTTAAATAAAAAATTATATGAAAATATGGGGCAGGTGGCCATGACCCCACCACCCCTGGAACCACCACAACAATATATATTTAAAAAAAGGGGTGGGCGGCCATGACCCTGCCACCCCCGGAACCACACAAAATGTTTCATATATATATGCGGGGCGGGCTGTTAACCCCGTCGCCCCTCCACACTCCACGTGACATTATTCAAGGCGGAAGGATGGGGACGGGCCACCACTCCACTAGACCTGCCGCCCATTGTAACAAAAACTCAACAACATGTAATAAAATGGGAGCGGCAGGATTTCATCCCCCAACCCCTCCTCAATGATTTCTTTCTTTAACCAATGCTCCAAACCACCTTTCTTTGGTTTATCCGCCCACCAAGCCATATATGAACCTGTTTTCACAGTGCACTGGGGGGAGAGAGCGCACAAATATTTCGAGGTGGATGACTTGTAGGTGGCGGAACCATGCGCATGCCTGTGACAGGGGGTGGAACCTTGCCTAAGCACATTTTCCAAGGGGTCAATTTTGGTCCAGTGTCAGAATTGGGCAAGTTTTATATCAATTTTTCACCTCTCGGCAACAGGAACTTAATGGTGATCCTAGTTTCTACAACAAAGCTCTCCATTTTTCAGCCATTTTCCAGATTGGAGGTGTTAGAGCCTAGATTTGCCTCAGGCTGGAAAGGCAAGGTTCTAGGTCCACATCAAACCACACTCAGCCTCGTAGCTAGCCCTACGAGGACAGGAGAGGGCTCTCTCCGGGCTCGAGACGACTGAAATAACAACTTATTTTAGGCTAGGTATGAAGTACAAGGGTTTGATTTGAGTTTTTGGGGATTTTGAGTCGGAAAAAGGGAAAGGCAAATTTGGGTCCGAGGATGAGACACAGTTTTCGCAGAGTTCTGATTGGGGCAAGGAAGGCAATCATTTTGATGCTTTTAGAGTGAATAAATGGATGGATCAAACCGGTGAGGAGCCAAGGAGGGCAAGAGAATCGCAAGAGTCCTCCTCAAACAGATGAAAACATTGAAAATTAAACAAGTTTCAAAGCAAAGCACAGCAGTCCAGTGAATTCTACTTCAATCACTCATTTGTTTAATTTCAGAAGCATAAAGAAGGGAAAATGATACACATAAACATAAATTAACTTACAAGTACATAGAGAAACACACCATCAAAACATAAAGCCACATGGATCCCAACAAGTGTTGCAAAATCCTGGTCTTTCCTTTGCCAAAAATGCAGAGATAGAATGTACAATAGAGTGCTAAGCAATCCCAAGTGTCCAACCCTGAAAATGACTCAAAAGATACATGATATAGACCATCCTAACCCACTCCCATGCCTCTAGGGGTCGAGCTCATCATTCTAGGAGTTGTTTCAACCAATTCTAAACAAAGCACTAAAATCTAGGCAATCAAACAACTTGCCTCTATAAGGTAGGAAACTGATTCATTCATTAAATTTTCACTTGTTAGTGATTGAATCATCTAGAACACGTAAATAAGTGCCAAAATTACATCATGTCTATCTAATTACACCAAGATAGATCAAAATTTACATCAAGGAGCAAAACTAGTCAAACTGGCCGAATTTTTGAGCTGGAAGATGAAAAATTGGGGAAAAAATCCTCTGTGCGCCACGCCAAATCCTCTATGCATTGCGCCACTTTGAGGATGAATTTGAGGCACTTCCCGAAGTCCAAATTGAGCCCAAGATAGTTTGTTGGAAAGCCATGCCTGTCTACTCTCGAACCCAAGTGGAATTTTTCAATTTGGTGTCCATTTGCCCCTCTAAAACTTCAATCTCCCAAGACTGCTTCCTGTGTGTCAAAATAGGGGCAGCGAGGTCATTTTTTGAGTGTTTTTTGACCTTTTGGGGACTCAAAACTTGCCCAAACTTCTTGGCCATGCACCAGTAGTCATGATTTTTCATGCCAAATCCAATGATGTAAACTTTTTGCAATTTAGAGCCTCCTAGAAAAAGCGCACACCATGTGGCGGGGCGCACAAGGAGAAAAACTTTGTTTCTTAGTGCCAAAATTTGTCAAAATACCAAAAATGCCCCAAATTTCTTGAAATTTGGGTTGTACCTTCCCTATCAAGTGTCATGTTGGGCTAAAGAGGCTTCAGCCAATATCCAAAGGCGATCATGCTCCTTTTGCCTCTTTTGCTTCTTTGTTGCCTTCCTCAATTTCGCCTTTAGACTCCTTATTCCTGCCTTGGAACTCATGTTGCATGCCCTATAATGGAAAGCCATGTGTCTTAACAATGCTTTGTCCTTATCGGCCTTCTCCAGTAGTCTTTCCAAGTGGATGTTTATTCTCTCGAGCCAAGACTCCCGATCATCATTAATCACTTGCTCCAATATAGTGAACTCAATCCTCCTCCTTTGGGCAGCTTGGCGATTCTCGTGAATGTTTCGTAACTCCATGATTTCTTGCTGATCTTCAAGCTGTTTGTTCCTCTGCTCCAAGTATTTGATGATCCACTTAGCCCTCTCCAAGTTGAGGGATAAGGTGTTGATCTCTGTCTGCTGCCCCTGTATGATCTCTCTAAGTTTGGCACTTCCCGGGCCCATATTTGTATCATCATCATGAATGAGAATGAAGTCGGTCTCTTGTTCACCTGACAGGCCCTCATCCTGCATTGGCCTCTTGCCTCGGTCCTGTACCTATGGTGTTGATGTCGGAAGCGAGGCCCCTTCCACCTCGGGTGGAGATAACACTCGCTTTGCTACTGCAAATAACTGTCTCGTGCCCTTCTGATATGTAATGAAGACCGGTATAGTAACAGTGTGTGGATCATGGCCTTCTTGCTGATGAGAAGGTCCACCAGTCTCATGCCCAACCTCTGAAGGTCCCTGTGAAGCTTTGAAAAAGTCACGAGAGATGAAATCATCCCAAGTGATACCCTGTAATCCAAGCAGATGAACCACCAAAATCTTGATGAGAGCAAAATGGCAAATGTTGTTGAACTGCTGCTCAGGGGTCTTGTGCTGCTTAAGGGCGGTCATCCTTTCTATATTCCAGCATATGAAATAAGGAATGTTCATCATCCTTACCCAGGTGAAATGCATGAGCAACCTGATCTGATAAGCATATACTCGGGAGAAGTGCCCTTCACAACTGAAATACTTCATGATTAATTTCATTAATGGAGCATATTCATCTTTGAGATATCGGAACGGGAACACTCTCTTGAGCTGCCTCAAGAAACTGGGTTTAATGTATGGCTCATAATGTTGCCGGTCAATCTTCTGCTTCTTGTTCCATGGTTCTCCAATGTTCGGTATGTCGGTTGCTAAAGAGATAGAATCTGGTGTAAGTGTGAAAGTGACACCAGCCAAAGTCACTCGATCACCATGTAAATGTAATACAAATAAGTGAGCCAACTCCCTAGACCTGAACAGAAGCAACCTTTTCACAAAATTTGTAACTTGAGTGAAACTGGAAACAAGAGACGGCAAGAGGGCAGGCCTGCAATTCTGTAAGGGTAGTCGGTTCCTCTCTAACATGTCTGCCACTTTTATGAGGCCTCCGGGGTGCATGTCCTTTCAAGGATGAGTCACTTTGGGTTTCCACTTCATAGTCAGATGAATGACCAGATGACATCACTGCTGATATACAAACTGCCTTGAATGACTGTTGATGTATGAAACTGTTGTTTTGTAATGTAATATAGTTGGATTCTGCCACCAAAGGGAAAAGAAATGCAACAAGGGAATGTTAGGAAAGGGAAAACAGTAAGGAATTAGGGGATATTAGGATAATTTTATTAGGGAAAGAAGGAGGTTTGAGGGGTTTTATGTATAGGGTTAGGAGATTTTTTGTAAGGGCTAGGGTTTTGGGGTTTGGGATTTGAATGTACGAAAGAAAATGTAGGATTGATGGGCTGAGGGGGGGGTAGGAAATGATGAAACAAGGGAGAAATGGAGAAGGAGAAGTGACCTTGGTAGCAAAACAAGGATTTTGGAACCCACAACAATCTTCCTTTGAGGCACTTTAGAGGTAGGGTTTCAAGTTTTTGTTTCAACCATTATCATCCATAAACCACCATCACTCAGCACAAAAATGGATGAAACATTAAGATGTCGACCCTACCTAGCAAGTCCACGCAAATAAATGGCAATTTGGAGAAATTTAGGCAGTTTTCAAGCTTTCAAGTGTATGCGTCGCGCCGCATACCCAGTGCGTCGCGCCGTTCCAGTGCGCTGCGCCTGTGTAAATTTACAGGGGGCAATTTCTCCTAGTGCGTCGCGCCACCTGTTGTATGCGTCACACCAGCCAAGCTTCCTCCAATTTCACCCAAATGGCGCACTAACTCAACCAAATCACTTTGAATGGTTTGTCTTTGGTCTTGGCTTGCAAATAACAATGATCCTTATGGCAAAACCTTTATAAAGACATTGATTTGATTTTTGGTTCTTCAAAACCCATTTTTGTAATGTTTTGAAATTGGCACTTTTTCACAATTAATACAACTCTGTCTTTTTGTTTCCCCTTTGATTTTTGGCTTGAATGATGAGTTTCTTGGCAATTTTTTGCAGGGATAGCTGACATGGAATTTGGCAAAGGAGACCAGCGTCGCGTTTCAAGAATTCAACAACTGAATTTTTTTTGAAAATTTACATGACAATTTATTACAAAATGAAATGACGAATTTTCTTCAAAACGGAGTTTTGAAGAAAAGTCGTAGTCGAGCATCTGATGATGAACATATTGGAAATGACAACTTATTAAGAATATCCCTCTGGCCTGCTGGCTTTGAAGAAAAAATTGGTGAAACCCTAGACCTAGTGACTGAAATGACTCCTGCTAATCAAAAGACTAAGACAGGGTTGTAAGTGACTCAAAATTTTGATTTTAATGAACAGACCTGAGCCAGTAGTGCAATGCATGAGGGGTAATGAATAACAAGACCCTTTCCGTCAAATTATGGCATGCCCCCTAACGGAATGCAACTGAGTGAAACGAGTGAGAGACCTAAAAATGAAATGCAATAAAGAGAAATGATCTCTGACGGAGGGCTGTAAAGACCGACTCTAACAGGAGGTATAAGAATCCTTTTTGTAAATGTTGATTGTACTTCTTCTTTCTCAACCACTTAATGAATGAAGGCCTCCCCCTTGATTGAGTAGGGCACAGAGACGTAGTCCAAATTGCATGAACTCCATTATCAAGTCTCTTGTCTTATTTCATGCTTTTATGTGTTTCTCCTCTTCTCTCATGTGCACATTAAATTTATATGGTTAAGCTGCAATTTATCCATGTAATTCTTTAATACATTTATAAGCAAAAGATCTTGGAACAAGTGGTATCAGAGTAGGTCTTTGTAGATTATTGCATGTTTGTATGCTAACGAGAAATAGGCTCCGAAGAGGCAAAGGGAAGCTAAAGTCTTTTGATCCCGAAGTAGGGCATGCACATCGAAGGAGAAACATGGCAGAGGAAGAGGCTCGTTATGAAGAGGAGTGAAACTACTACAAACCCTTCTATACAGTGGCAGAAAAGGTCGATCAGTTGCTTTCAAGGCTAGAGAAAAGAGAAGAGAGAAATCCAGAAGAACAAGGTTCAGTGCATGGAAATGGTGGAGAAGAACCCCCTCCTTCTCCTTCCACGAGTGAAAGTTCTTCTTCCTCTCATCACCATCATCATAGAAAATTCAAGGGATGCATCTAAGAAACCTTTCTTTAAATTAGATGTCAAATTTGATCTTTACATGTATAACGGTGAAAGTAATGTAGAAAAGCTTAATAACTGGATTAGGCAGATTGAAATCTATTGTAGGATTTAGCAGATTGAAGAGGACGAGGCAAAGATTCAGCTAGCCTCTCTTCAGCTAAGTGGCACCGTTCTCGTTTGGTGGGAGAGCAAATTGCGAAGCAGTAAGAGTGTGGGTAATCTTCTTTCCTCATGGCCCAATTTCATTTCTGCATTAAAGGAACAATTTTATCCCTTGGGTTATAAGAAAAAAGCCTTAATGGATTGGCAATATTTAAGGCAAGGCAGAGGTCAAGATGTTCAAAGCTTTACCGAGGAGTTTAGAAAACAAGCACTTAATTTGGGCATTACACTTGACTCACCTGAAGTAGTAACTAAGTATATTGGATCATTGCATAGTTACATTAGACATTCATTATTATTGTTTGAACCAACTATTATTGACTCGGCCAGTGTAAAGGCCATTCATCTTGGGAACAAGGGAAAAAATGAAAGAGATGATCATTTCAAGAAACCGCCTTTCAAACCTCCAAATGGAAAATCCAAAGTGAAAGAAAAGGGAAAGGAGAAGATGATGGCATCAAGCAAGAAAGATGAAGGAGAAAGGCCTTATTGAACTCACTGCAAAAAGGAAGGTCATGATGACGATCATTGTTGGAAATTGTACCCAGAAAAGAGATCAAAGAAGTATGGAGGAAAAGGCAAGAAAAACACAATGGCAATTGTGCAGCAAGACCTTGGATCCGATTATGGAGATGAAGCATTGATCATCGCAACAAGAACAAAAAGTACTCTTACACCTCATGTTAATTCTGAATCACATGAAGGCACTAGTTCAATAGATGAGTCTCTTCCTAATGAACGAAAGAGAATTGAGTTATTTCATATTAGAGTTGTCATAAATCATACAAAAGTGGAAACTCTGTTTGATACCAGATCCCAAGCAAATTTAATTTCAGAGTCCTTGGTGAAGAAGCTAGGCTTAGAAACCAAACCACATCCAAAACCTTACCCGCTTGAATGGATACATGATAAAGAAAAATTGAATGTAACTAAGTAGTGCAAGGTCAAATTTGTGATCGCTTCTAAGTTAGTGGATGAGGTAGAACTTGATGTGATACAATTGGATATCTGTGGCATGGTGTTATGGATTCCATATCTATATGATAGAAAAGCAATCTTCTTCCATCATGAAAACAAATACCAAATAACAAAAGATGGGGTAGAATATATTGTAAGGGCTCATCAAACTAAAATCAATGCCAGCCTTGTAAGTGCAGGACAAATGAAGAGGTTGGTGAATTCCAGTAAGGGTTGCATGCTTATGGTTGTAACGGGGAAAGATGCAAAATTATTTGATGCTTTCCATGGTTGTGATCATGTGCATAAAAAGGAATTATGTGAATTAATTTCTAACTATGATGAGATGTTTTAGGAACTAAGGGGATTACCTAAGAAGAGGGAAATCCAACATGAGATCCATTTGCAGCATGACGCTCCTTTACCAAATATTGGCATGTATAGGATGTTGACTATTGAGATGGAGGAGATCAAAAAGCAAGTGCAGGAACTATTGAACCAAGGGGTTATCTGACCGAGCACTTCTTCGTGCGGCTCACCGATTATCTTAGTTCCAAAGAAAGATGGCACATGGAGGATGTGCGTGGATTATCGAGCACTAAACAAAATCATGGTGAAAAATCATTACCCTCTTCTGTGCATTGATGATTTACTAGATCAATTAAAGAATGCTATCTATTTCACCAAATTTTATTTTCATAGTGGTTATCAGCAGGTCCAAATTGCAGAGCGGGATGTGTGGAAAACCACCTTCAAGACCAAACAGGGGTTTTTCGAATGGATGGTGATGCCATTCGGACTTTGCAACACTACAGCCACTTTCATGAGGGTCATGAATGATCTCTTTAGGCCTTTCATTGATGAATTTGTTCTTGTATATCTAGATGATATTCTTGTCTTTAGTAAAATTGGAATGAACATGTATGCCATGTAAAGAAAGTGCTTGATGTATTAAAAAAAAGGGAAACTCTATGTAAAATTGTCAAAGTGTGAGTTTGGGAAAACCTCTTTGGTTTACCTAGGTCATATTGTTGGTTATGGTCAGCTAAAAAATGATCCTTCTAAAGTTGAAGCAATTGTAAATTGGCCTAAGCCTTCTAGTGTAACTGAGGTTTGCATCTTTTTGGGTGCAATATAGTATTGCAGGAGATTTGTTGCCAATTTCTCCATTATTGCAGCACCTTTACACACACTGACAAGTGTAAAGCAAGTCTTTCAATGGGGAGGAAACCAACAGAAGTCCTTCGAATCATTGAAAGAAAAGATCAGCACCGCACTAGTCTTGGCCTTACCAGATCTCCAGCAGCCATTCAAGATCGAGACAGATGTTAGCGAATATGCCATGGGAGTTGTACTGGTGCAGCAAAAGAAGTCAATATGTTACCATTCAAAGAAATTCTCTCAGGTTCTGACAAACTATCCCACTTATGACAAAGAGTTATATGCCTTGGTCTAAAGTGTGAAAAAGTGGAAACACTACCTCATTGGCAAGGAGACCATCATCCATACAGATCATCAGCCCTTGCAATATCTTCAATCACAAACCAAGTTGCAGCAAGCTCGTCATTTCAGGTGGATGGGTTTCCTTCAGAAGTTACATCTGGTAATAAAGTATAAGAAGGGCACTAGCAACAAAGTGGTCGATATGTTATCTCACCCTCATATTTTTGTTTCTGTTATTTTGCATAATGCTTCGTTATCTTTTGAAAGTTATGTTGAACAATATGCTAACGATGATGACTTTAAGGAGATTTATTCAAAACTAACCCATGGTTCACAGATGGACAACTATCACTTGCAGGGAAAACTTTTGTCTCACCTTGGCAAATTGTGCATACCCACAGGGGAAAGGGTACATGTAATCTGGGAGGCCCACACGCCCCTTATGTCTGGTCATTTTGGTGTTGAAAAAGCTTTGTGTCATGTACAAAGATTTTGCTTTTGGCCTCATATGAAGAAAATTATGACTCGCTATGTAAAGGGATGTGTGATGTGTTATGTTTCAAATCCCTCTAATAGAAAACTCAGGCTCTACACACCACTTCCTATTCCGAGTCGTCCATGGGAAAGTGTGTCGATGGATTTTGTAGGAGGTTTTCCTTTGTCTATAAAAGGTCACGACTATTTGTATACCATCGTTGACCGTTTTAATAACATGTGTATTCTAACACCTTGTAAAAAGCAAATCACTGTAGAGCAGACTGCTTAAATTTTCTTTCAGTATGTTTGGGTCTATTTTGGGTTGCCCACATCGATTATGTCAGATCAGGACTCTCACTTTCTCAGAGAGTTTTGGACCAGCTTGTGGAAGATGATGGACACCAAGTTGAAAAGAAGCATGGCATTTCATCCACAAACTGATGGACAGATAGAAGTTGTCAACCGCACTGTGGTACACTTTTTGTGAGGCTATTGTGGAAAACATCCTAAGTTGTGGGATGAGCATCTTCCATATGTGTAGCATTCCTACAATCAAGCAGTGCACTCATCTATGCATCGTTCACCGTTTGAGACATGTTTTGGCTACCTGCCCAAAGATCCCTTTGATATGGTCTTTGGAAGGGAAGATTACTCCAGTGGACATGATGATAGGGACAAAGCACAGTGGTTCATTCAACAGATCCAGTTGATTCACCAAGCAGTACAGGAGTAGTTGGAGAAAAGTCAAGCCCGGTACAAGGCTCGACATGACAAACACCGAGTCGACCATCAATTTCAAGTGGGCAACAAAGTGTGTTCCATATTAGCAAGGACAAAATGAATGGAGAAGGGAAGAATTTGCCACCAATCTGGTATGGTCCATTCACCATCTTGGAGAAGATTGGGGACAATGCCTTTCGTCTTGATTTGCCGACATATAATCAAATGTACTCCATAGTGAATGTGGAAAACTTAAAGCTTTATGAGTCGCCATTGATTATGGACACCAAAGAGGTTGGATCAGTTCCTACAGTTGATGTTTTGCATCACAGTATCTCGATGAGTTGCCTGAAGATATCATCCTTGACAAAAGAACCAGGACTTCACGACGGGGAGACATGGAATACCTTCGAGTTGGTTTCAAAGGTATGCACCCTAGCAAGGCAAAATGGCTGGAAAAAGAAAGAGTGAGGCAAAAATTCCCTCACTTTCCAATTGACTGATAAATCTTTGGCACTCCAAAAGCTCCTCAGTGGGGAGGATTGATCTGGGTGGATCTCTAGACACCAGTGGCATGAAAAATGCTCAAAATTTGAAGTGGCAGAAAGTCAATTAACTTGACATCAAATCGAAGTGCTCATCGCCCTAATTCCAACAGTGTGAACTGCACTCCAATCCGAGTTCGTATGAAGAAGATAGAAGCATTCAAAGTTCAGGGTTGACTTACCCATGTGGCAGGCTTGAGGAGGGTGCAATTTGGTAAGAATCTGGGACTGGAATCTGGCCAGTTTTCCGGGTGAAATTGTGGGTCCATTAATTTGTCTAATATGGCCTAAGGTTCTGGAAAAATTTGAAAGGGCCGATGGAACCGTTATTTTTAAATAAAAATATATATATGAAAATATGGGGCGAGTGGCCATGACCCCGCCACCCATGGAACCACCACAACAATATATATTTAAAAAAAGGGGCGAATGGCCATGACCTCGTCGCCCCCAGAAACACACAACATGTTTCATATATATATGGGGGGTGGGCTGTTAACCCCGCTGCCCCTCCACACTCCACATGACATTATTCAAGGTGGAAGGATGGGGATGGGCCACTACTACGGCGGAACTGCTGCTCATTGTAATAGAACCTCAACAACATGTAATAAAATGGGAGGGGCGGGATTTGATCCCCCGACCCCTCCTCAATGATTTCTTTAGTTAACCAATGCGCCAAACCACCTTTCTTTGGTTTATTTGCCCAACGAGCCTATATGAACCTGTTTGCACAGTGCGCTTGGGGGGAGAGCGCACACGTATCTCGAGGTGGATGACTTGCAGGTGCAGGAACCATGTGCAAGCCTGTGATAGGGGCGGAACCTTGCCTGAGCACATTTTCCAAGGGGTCAGTTTTGGTCCAGTGTTAGAATTGGGCAAGTTTTATATCAATTTCGCACCTCTCAGCAGCAGGAACTAATGGTGATGCCAGTTTCTGCAACAAAGCTCTCCAATTTTCATCCATTTTCCAGATTGGAGGTATAAGGCTCCTTTTTGTAAATGTTTATTGTACTTCTTCTTTCTCATGACACTTAATGAATGAAGGCCTCCCCATTGATTGAGCAGGGCCCAGAGACATAGTCCAAATCAGACGAACTTTGTTATCAAGTCTCTTGTCTTCTTTCATGCTTTTATGTGTTTCTCCTCTTCTCTCACGTGCACATTAAATTTCTATGGTTAAGCTGCAATTTATCCATGTAATTCTTTAATACATCTATAAGCAAAAGATCTTGGATCACTCTCCCCCTCCAACTTCGTCTCTCTTTCCCTCCATCTCTCCACTCTCTCACATCATGTCCATTCCTTCATCTCTCTCCCTTTCTCTCTCTCTCTCTCTCTCTCTCTCTCTCTCTCTCTATTATTATATTTGTCCCTCTCTCCTTCTCTCTCCATCTCTCCTTATTTGTCTCTTTATCTGATCCAGGTGGATCCAGACACGCTTAGATTCAGAAGTGGCTTCAGAATAGCTCAAAAAATAAAACTTATCAGATCGAATTGAAATCGGGTCAAATTGTAGTGCTCATCACCTTGATTCCAACGGTGTGAACGAAACTTAAATCTGAGTTCGTATGAAGGAGATAGAGCTTGTCAAAGTTCTGATCAAAGTGGGTCAGGTTTAATGATCCTACAAATTGACTGTGTGCAGGACATGAAACTTGGCTCCCGAAAGCAATCAAATTTGTCAAACCCTTAATTTTTCTAATACCCCTATTGTCTACCAAAACAAACAAAATGACAAACAAACAAAAAATTAAAAATGGTGGGGTGGCAGGCCACCAACCTTGCCACCCCCAAGGTGGCCCACCACCCCCCAACTGCAACGGTCAAACAATATATATGATATAACATAAAAGTGTTAAGTATGGGGGGTGGGCCACCCAAATGGTCTCACCGACCCCCTGGAAAACAACTCAGAGCAATTAACGGTGGCGTTACAAAACTTTGGTATATATTATATACCATAACAAACTTTGGTATAAATATACACCATAAACCTTTATATAAGTCGTTGTTGCAACCATATTAAAACGAAACTATATTATATATGTCATATACCCATTGCAATTTGTTATTAATCTCCGCCATATCAAAAATAAATACCATTTTTGGTGGGTGGGGGGTTTGAACGTTGTCTTCCCCCTAACAAACCTCCATACTTGCCATTGTGCCAATGACTCTGCCCCACGGAAACTTTGCCCCACAAATGTATTTAACCCTTCATATACCAGTCAGACGGGGAGAGAACAGGGAAGAAAAGGTGGAACCCGGACGGTGGACCGAAGGAGTTCCAACCAATGGAACCATGAGTGGGTCACAGTAGGGAAACAACGAACTTGGGAATATTTTGATGTTGAAAGGATTCCTTGTGAGCCAGAGATGCCAGTGACATAATTTGTCATGATTATAGTCATTTTTTTCACGTTTTCTCGCCAGGAGTCGAATCGTGTGATCAGAGTCTCCCTCTAAGCAACAAAAATGTAGGTTCCCAACAATATAGAATCCTTGGAGAATCTTGTGCAATCTTAAAGATTCCCTTGGAGGCTGATTTTCGATCGAGGTAGAATGTTGTCAACTTTGTAGTCATTTTTCACAGAATTTCGCAGGGAGCACAGTGATGTGCTTAGAATATTCACCTAAGCAGTAAATTTTTCGTCCATCTTCATGAAGGTATCTTTGAGCGAATCTTCAAGATTCGTGAGGGTCCAAAATTTAACAGTGGCAGAATTGGACAAGTTTACAGTCGATTTTGCACCATTCATTGCTAGAAGTTTAGTGGTGTAATCCATTTCAGCAACTGAGCTTTTCATTTTTCGGCCATCCATGAGAGTGGAGGTATATGTTGTAGTTATGTCATGCTTTTCTTCTGATTTGCTAATATGACATTTGTATTTTTGAGATCCCTGATTAACATTATGTTGAGGGATACATGTTGCCACATTATGTGAGATTTCATGAGCTTGTCATGTTGATGGAAATCCCATTTGAGTGAGAGTTCCTGTTGGGAGAATGTCTCATGGAGAGATACGCCACTCATGTTGAGGGCATTTGTCCTTGTAATGACAAAGAATATGTCATGTACATCATCATCATTTGCAGCAACTAATGAAGCGACCTCCACTCTCTTAACACCAAGCCCGGAGACATAACCCACACTGGGTGAAGTCCATTGTCAATGTGTTGTGTTCTTGACCTTTTTATCGTCATTATGTTTCCTCTTCTTTAATCATGCAGATGTGGTTGTTTTCATACTCTTTTATATGCAATTTTGCTAACATCACATAAGTAAAAGATCTTGCATAATTCCAGTAGCTTAAGAGATCTAGATCAAGTTTGGTATCAGAGTAGTCTTCTCGCTAATGTGGATTGCGAGTGTGTACAATTGAACGTGCGACAAAAAAGAAAATGGAGGATGAACGAGATATGTACAAGACCTTCCTCGGGATGTCAAAAATGGTAGACATAATGTGTGCAGCTTATGAGGATAAGATGGCAAGAGAGGAACGAGAGAAAGAAAGAGCAGAGGATGATGCTCCATCTACCCACTTGAGTTTACATTCATCTTCTTCATCGTCTTTGCATCATTCAGATGAGGAGAACAGTCAGAGCCTTCAAGAAGAGAATGTTGAATTGAAGAGACTTCTACGAGAAGAGAAAGAGGAGAAGTTGAGATTACAACGTTAGCTATGAGCCACAAAAGAGGCCTTGGAAGAGTTGAAGCATAACGAAGGCTTAACGAAGCCATCAACACTTGTTTCAAAATCAACAGCTGAGGTAAGCAGTTTTGATCGTTCTTCAGTTTCATTTTTGCATGACACTATTTCTGTTGGAAATGTGGAGGTATCCATTTCAGGAACTGACATGAGACTCCTTACCAAGATGGGGTATAAAGGAGGAGGACTTGGTGTTAACGACCAAGGAATGACTCAGTCATTCGAGGTTCTGCAAAGATCTCAATTCACAGGTTTGGGATACACTGAAGGAGAGTGCTCAAAGGTGTCAAAAGCTTCCAAGGCATTGTCGAAGCCATTAGGAAAAGAGGATGATTGGAACACATCCTCCCATGACAGTGCACATTGTAGAGGGAGAGCTAAGGCAAGCTCTCATCGTCAAGATTGCACCAGAGACAGCCAAGAGAGGTATAAACAGTGTCAGTATTCTAAATTTCATTTTGATTACAAGCATTTTAATGATGAACAAAAATCATGGCATAGAGAAACATGTAGATTTTGTGGTTTACATAACCATGTGGTTGTCGAGTGCTGGAAGAGAATGGATGAAAGAAAGAGGATGAGGCATGGAAGGCCTTCTCCACATCAGGGAAGGAATAAGGTTAAGTAGGTATGGAGAAAGAAGACTTTTTGCAATCATTACAAAAGAGGTGGACATCAAAGAGCCACATGTTGTAGGCTCCATCCAGAGTAGTGTCCTAAGGACAAAGCACCCATAAAGAAATCATTCGGTGAAGGTGTTCAACAAGAAAATCCACCACAGGGAGGTGACCCATTCACTTTGATAAGTGGGAAATGGTTTTATTCGATATGGCAACTTTTCATGGCTGCATTTTGTAAATCATGTGTTGCAATTTAAATCGTAAAAGTGATGATGTGTTTTCCATCGCTTATTAAATCAACGACTATGTTTTGGCCTTTATTAATAGCTGGGGTATTGAATTATATTTTGATGTAAACTTGAGCAAAGAGTGTGTCTTATAAACTCTTGGAAAATAGGGGGATGCTTGGGTCATTATTGATTATGTAATTAAGCATGTAATTTTCAAATATTGTACTATAGGTTTGCAAAGGATGCAGGTGTCAACTCATCACTTATGGCTCCAAAGAACAAATGTGAAGGAGAAGGAAGGGTGACCTGTCAGGAGACGTGTGGTGTAGATGATGTACATAAAATTTGCAGATTGTTTTCATGCTTTTGGAGCACCAAAAGCTCCTCAGTCGGGAGAAATGATCCAAGTGGCTGCAGATACCCTCAGATTCAAAAGTGGCTTCATAATAGCTCAAAAAAACAAAGTTATTGCATTGAAGAAAAACTAGGACAAAATCATAGTGCTCGTCGCCCTTATTCCAATGGTGTGAACGACACTCAAATCTGAGTTCATATGAAGGAGATAGAGCTGGTCAAAGTGGGCATGTAGGCCAGGTTTAATGATCCTACAAATTGACCAAGTCTGGGACATGGAACCTGGCTCTTGAAAGAAGTCAAAATTATCGAACCCTTAATTTGTGTAATAACCCCTATTATTTACCAAAACAAACAAAATGACAAAAAAATAAAAAATGGTGGGGTGGTGGGCCACCAACCCTGCTACCCCCCAATTGCAATGGTCAAATAATATATATGATATAACATAAAAGTTTTAAGTATGGGGGGCAGACCACCCCCGGCGGTCTCACTGACCCATGGCAAACAACTCGGAGCAATTAACAGTGGCGTTACAAAAATTTGGCATATATTATATACCATAACAAAATTTTGTATAACTATATACCATAAACCTTTATATCAGTAGTCGTTGCAACCATATTAAAATGAAACTATATTAGATATGTCATATACCCATTGAAATTTGTTATTAATCTCTGTCATATCAAAAATACACACCATTTTGGGTGGGCGGCCCCATGGCAAACAACTCGGAGCAATTAACGGTGGCGTTACAAAACTTTGGTATATATTATATACCATAACAAACTTTGGTATAAATATATACCATAAACCTTTATATAAGTCGTCGTTGCAACCATATTAAAATGAAACTATATTATATATGTCATATACCTGTTGAAATTTGTTATTAATATTCTCCATATCAAAAATACACATTTTGGGTGGGCGGGGGGTTTGAACCCTATCTGCCCCCCAAAAAACCTCCATACTTTCCATTGCACCAATGACCATGCGCCTTGGAAACTCTGCCCAACAAATGTATTTAACCCTTCATTCACCAATCAGACGAGGAGAGCACAACAGGGAGGAGGCGGAACTTAGATGGTGAATCGGAGGAGTTTCAACCAACGGAACCATGAGTGGACCACAGCAAGGGAACCATGAACCTGGGAATATTTTGATGTTGAAAAGATTCCTTGAGAGCCAAAGATGCCAGTGACATAATTTGTCATGCTTATGGCCATTTTTGCACATTTTATCACTAGGAGTCCAACCATGTAGTTGATAATATCCATTTTAATAGCAAAAATGCAAGTGCCCAGTGTACAGAATCTTTAGAGAATCTTGTGGAATCTTAAAGATTCCCTCGGAGGCTGATTTTTTATTGAGGCAAAATGTTGTCAACTTTGTAGTCATTTTTCATAGAATTTCGCAGGAAGTGCAGTGGTGTGCTCAGAATCCTCATCCAAGCAGCATATTTTCCAGCCATCTTCAAGAAGGAATCTTCAAGATTCCTGAGGGTCCAAAATTTGACGGTGTCAAAATTGGACAAGTTTACAATCAATTTTGCACCATTCATCTCTAGAAATTTACTGGTGCAGTCCATTTCAACAACTGAGCTTTGCATTTTTCGTCCATCCATCAGGGTGGAGGTATATGATGCAGTTATTTCATGCTTTTCTTCTGATTTGCTGAGATGATGTTTGTATTATTGAGATCCTTGATCAACATTATGTTGAGGGATACCTATTGCCACATAATGTGAGATTTCATTAGCTTGTCATGCTGAAGGAAATCCCATTTTAGTGAGAGTTCATGTAGGGAGAATGTCTCCTAGAGAGACACGCCACTCAGGTTGAGGGTATTTGTCCTTGTAATGACAAAGAACATGCCATGTACATCATCATCATTTGCAACAATTAATGAAGCGGCCTCCACTCTCTTGACACTGGGAACAGAGACGTAACCCACACTGGGTGAACTCTGTTATCAATGTATTTTGCTCTTGATTTGTTGATCATCATTATGTTTCCTCTTCTTTAAGCAGGCACATGTGGTTGTTTTCATACTATTTTATATGCAATTCCGCTAACATCACAGAAGTAAAAGATCTTGGATAATTCTGGTAGTTGAAGAGATCTAGATCATTATCTCACCCCCAAACATACACACTCTCTCCCATATCTCCCTTGTCACTCCATCTCTCTCTCTCTACTTCTCACTTTCTGTGTTTTTCTTCTTCCCTCCCTCTCTCCCCCTCCAACTCCATCTCTTTATTCCTCCTTCTCTCCTCCTCTTTCCCTTCCTCTCTCCTCCTCTCTCTCGTCATTCCTCTCTCTCCCTTTCTCTCCTACCTCCCTCTCTCTTCCCCTGTATCTCTCTCTCTCTCCCCCTTCCCCCATCACTCTCTTCTCTCTCATGCTTTCTCTTTTGCCTCCCTCTCTCTTCCCCCATCTCTCTCTCTCTCTCTCCAATCCTATTTCTCTCTCTCTATCTCTATTTTCCCTCCAATCCTCTCTCTCTATCTCTCTTTTCCCTCCAATCCTCTCCCTCTATCTCTCTCTCTCCAACTATGTTACTATATCCCTCCCTCTCTCCTTCTCTCTCCTTCTCGCCCCCTTCTCTCCTTCTCTCTCCTTCTCACCCCCTTCTCTCCATCTCTATTTATTTATCTCTTTATCTCACCCCTAAACATACACACTCTCTCTCCATCTCTCCCTTGTCACACCCTCTCTCTCTCTCTCTCTCTCAATGTTTATGTCTTTCTTCTTCCCTCCCTCTCTCCCTCCAAATCCATCTATCTATCCCTTCCTCTCTCCTCCGCTTTCTCAATTCATCTCTCTCATCCTTCCTCTTTCCCTTTCTCTCCTACCTCCCTCTCTCTTCCCCCATTTCTCTCTCTCTCTCTCACTCTGCCCTCCAATCCTCTCACTATCTCCCTCCCTCTCTCCTTTTCTCTCTCCCCCCTCCATCTTTATGTCTCCCTCTCTTAACCTTCTCTACCTCTCTCACTCCTCTCCCTCTCTCTCTTCATTCCTCCTCTCCCCTCTTCTTCAATTTATCTCCATCTCTCCCTTGTCACTCTCCATATCTCTCCACCTCTATCACTCTATGTTTTTGTTCTTCCCTCCCATATATATCTAAAGTTAATATATATCATGATATATTAATATATATTTTAATATAAAAAAATTATATTGTGTTTTTCAAAGTTATTAAATTTTAATAATATTAATATATAATATATTGATATGAATACTAGGTTTAATAATAATAATAATCTTTTAATACTATTAGTAGGGTTAATAATATTTTTTTTCATTGTATTAATAATAATTTGGCCCATAAGCTTCACCTAAATAAAACCTCTTTTTTGAGTGGTAAAAATAAAGAGGACTATGGACTAAATATAAAAATAAGTTTTCTTATTTACCATATCTTTGGTTTATTTATAATTTTATTTATTTCCCATACATCTTTTATTTACCGTGGTATTTGGCCCATAGGCTTGGTATATAAATAGATGTTGATTTCTAATCCTATTTGATATATTTTTATTTTACCATACCTCTTTATACCTTTTTTATATTTATTTATTTACTATGCCTCTTTTATAAATATGGTGTTTGGCCCATAGGCTTCACCTAAATAAAACCTCTTTTTGAGTTTTTTAAAATATAAAGAGGTTTATGGAGTAAATATTAAAAGAGGTTTTATTATTTACCATACCTCTAGTTTATTTATATTTTTATTTATTTACCATGCCTCTAGAGTAAGTATAAAACGAGGTTTTATTTATTTATCATACCTATTGTTTATTTATATTTTTATTTATTTGCCATACCTCTTGTTTATTTATATTTTAAATTTATATTGTGTTTATACATAATAATAATTAGATTGATTTTTAAATTGGGTCGACATTAGATTAAAAATGTTAAATGTTAAATGTTAAACATTACATGTTAAATGTTTAAGTTTAGGTTTACGTGAGATCTACCCCATTACATGTTAAAATGTTTATGTTTACGTTTACATTTACGTGAGATCTACTCCTTTACATGTTAAATGTTTACGTTTACATTTACGTGAGAGTTAGCCCCATTATAAATTAAATGTTTACATTTACGTGAGATCTACCCCAATACTGGGTTATAGAGCGCCTCTAGAACAATTAACAAAGAGAGTCATTGGAAAGTTATAGAAAAACTAAAACGAATGAGGTTTTCCAAGTGCTTAACTTATGGATATACATTGAAAACTCAAAATACTAAATGGAAGTATCTCTACCAAAAAGAACAAAGACTTTGAAAGGCAACTTGTGAAATTGGTATGGGGCCTCCACTTGTCGAGTGCCCTCTAGAGTTTACCACGTCTATTTACATTACTTATGGATTTTCTTTCAAATTAGGCATATTAGAGATGACGAGCCTTATGAGATCAACCAGCCACAAACTTTTATCGAAGTCTATTATAATTCAGATATAATGAGCATGAATTTACTCTATGAATTGTATTTATTGAACTTTATCTTGTAGGATAATTCTCGATGGCATCCTAACTCCTTGGTTGGGGACCTCCATTTAAGGGCCTTTATGTCTTACATCACTAATTTAGTAAAATGAAAAAAAAAAAAATTCCTTATATTTTTATGCCTGGACAAAGTTAGAAGCTAGGTTGATGGTCTGAGAAGAATACCCATTAACTAAACTTGTTGTCAATGATTTGTCGAGACTAAGAGAATATCCTAGTGACTCAGCTACCATTCGACATAACCAGTGGTACACTACCACAAAATATCATTAGCACCTTTTTAGTTTTAAAATGACATAGTATGGTATAATATTAAATTAACCTCTTAATTTATGAATCTCAAACAGAATTGGTTTGAGTTTTATTCTTCAATTTGGTGTCAACCTCTTGGATGTCACAAATATTAATGTCGACATCTTAATTTATTACTCTATGGATGTGGCCATGTGACATATTATTCAAATTCTATTACAAGACCAACTTCAAACATAATATATATTACCTTTCACATGTCTCAACTAATATTAAATTAATGGAAATCATTTTTTATCTTTTAAATTACTACTAAATGACATTATTTTATAGCGAACCTCTTGAAATATTACTATTGAAATCTCATTTATGCGGTAACGTTAACATTGAATTCAACTATATGATTGTTAGGACATGTCGCAATATGACATATTCTTTAAGTCAACCTCCTAGTTTATTGCTTTTAAAATGTGACAATGTTTTTTAATGTTTATATAAACGATGTTAGCAATTTCTTCATGTCATAATATAACCCATGAGGAATATCATAAAGTTATATATCCCTTGATGACCATAATGTAACAAATCCATTAAGGAATTTATAATTTAACAATAATTAAAAAAAATATGAACATCATAATGCAACATAACTAATGGGAATGTCATAATTGGACATAACCCTTTTGGAATGTCATGATGTGAAGAAAATTGGAACATAGTAATTAGACACAAGTTAACCAACATTAATGTCACAATGTAACATAACCATAGTCAAACTTAGCCTATATTAATCATTCATATAGATATGGGCACCCATGATCAACCGTAGTTAATCATGGGAAACCACAATCTACCCACATCAATCATGGTTATGTCAATATAGGCCTTATGACATAACCTAACCCTTAATGAATGTTGAAAAATGGCATAACCATGGAGGAACTTACCATTTCCTTATAAGTTGACCAAGGTAAATATAACAATGCATCATGACCATTTAGGAACATCTCACATAAGAATTGTTATGCTCTTAACCTGCAAAAAGATACCCAAATACAGAATATGCGAAGAAAGATACCCAGAACATAGAATAGTGAGAGTCAACAGCAAATATTTTATTATTCAGAAAGCAATGTTCAC